>OVAN01004807.1:0-24914 GCA_900406275.1 Anastatica hierochuntica
TATATATATATATATATGTATTAGGTGTTGATCTGTGTCTTGCGGACAGAATATGTTTACTCATAATTTTAGTTTAGATAATTGATATTTTCATAACAATATGCAACAATCTTCACGATTGAGACAAATAGGTTTATACTACATTTAATTGTTTAGGTTAATGTTTGTTATGTTTGTCTTGTCTCTTTAGATTATAGTTCTATTAGATGGAAAAATACAAATTTGATAGTTTGTGCAGTCACATTTAAAAAGTCATTTTCAATAGTTTTTTTTTCTTGATTCATAAAACCATGCATATAAATTTATAGATGGAAAAATACAAATTTGATAGTTTGTGCAGTCACATTTAAAAAGTTTTTTCCAATAGTTTTTTTTTTCTTGATTCATAAAACCATGCATATAAATTGTAGGTTTGTATTGCATATAAAATAAGCTAACCATATATATTATTATTATTATTCAAAAATTTTGCATGTTAACTTTTGCATCGATCCTAATTTTGATGAAACAAAACATCCACAAATCAAAGTATGATTTGAAATTTTTAGTAAGAGATTAAATAGTAAGAATTGTATGGAGAAAGATGTTGTATGTTTTATCTTTGCAAACGTTTTGAAGAGATGCAAAAATAAATTAAACAAATGAAAACAATGTAAGTGTAACGATGGTGGATACTTCTCATGCGGCAGAGGATATGTCTTGGTCGGAGGCAGTGGGTACCGTACTGGCAGTGGGTATCGTACTGGCGGTGGAGGACACTGCGCCGGGAAAGAATAAGTATTGCGCGGCGGAGATGGTTGTTACACTTGTTTGGGGTTTTTTTGGTGATTCTCGATGGAGAAGTACAAGAAGAAGAGAGATCAAAAGATTAGGAAGATGAGCCAAAGAGATGTAAAACGATTCTTCTTTATTTATCAATAAGAGATCGATTACAAGTGTTTGTGTTGGTATCAAAGGTCTCAGATCCTTGAACAAGGATGCTTCCCATTGTATTTAAAGTTTTTCGAATCAGAGTATTTTCTTTACGGATAACTTCTATACTCGAGTCGACCTATACAATAAGAATATTTCTCTAACTCAATAAAGCATTTTTCCTTATCTCTTAAGATTTAAAACGACTAAGGGGAATATCCGTCCTACCTCGGCTTGGCGGTGTGTGTTTGGCTATGGCCTTGATTTACACATTCAACTAGGGAGTCTGCTTATGTCTCCTTGGTCTAGTTATGGCCATACGCTAGGGGAATAAAATTACCCCGAACAGTTGCCCCCCACTCTTCATTTTTCACGTGTGAAACTTGAAGAGTAGATCCTTTCTTAAGAGATTTCAGTTCATATCTTAGTTGAGGACCGACTTTGTAAAAAAGATAGAAATAAGAGTGTAGCTTCAGCCATGGCTCTTGTTGACATCGCCAGTTCTCGGTGCTATGGCTTCATTCTTGGTGAGTTTCATTAGCGCTAGCGGGCCGCGTCTTTTAGATGAACTCTTAGGCTTGAACTTTATGGAGGGATCTGGCCTTCTTCTTTTTTCTTCGGCCCATTACCACTATGGTTAAATAGACAGGAAAGCCAAGAGTCTTAGTCATTCTCTGTCATCGTTCTTGTCACATCACATCTCTCTCTTCTTCACCGCTTCCTTTACGCTATACGATTACTATTCCGTTTAGTGTATAGTCGCCAATCGTTGATTTCTGGATATTGTGGTATTCTTGAGTAGTAGTTATGGAAAAATAACTTTTTCTAGGGCCTCTCCATCTTCAGCTTTAGCCAAAGCCTTCGCGACTAGGGCTAGACTTTAGGGACTTGCGTCTCCTGATGCTAACGTTCCTTAGCCTTCTGGCTCTGGTGCTCCGAGAGGAGCTGAGACTATTCCGCTCCCGACTCCTAAAAGACCTAGGGTTGACCCCAGAGTTCCCCTGTTGAAAGGGGACACGCTCCGGGAGAGGTTGTGCTCACACGATCATTCGGGCATGATAGAGGAACGACGCCGTTCTTCTCGAGACCTTTATTCTGATCTCATGCATGTTTACCTCCTTTATGTCCTTATTATAGCCTTAACAGATAGGAATTTTGTTTTTGATAGTCTTTTTGCAGCTAGTTGCGGCCATCTTTGTTCATGAGGAACATAGCGCTAGGGGTTCGCCTCAAGTTTCTGAGTCGGATCCCAAGTTGAGAGCCTTGGAGTAGGAGGTGGGCAAGGAGCGTAGGAAGGTTGCAGATGCAATCACGAGGCTTAAGGACACCAGACTCAGGGTGAGTATGCAGAGAAGCTTCTGGTTGTGAAGAAAAATGAGATTTTTGAACACTACCAGCAGGTTTCACCTTTGGACCGGCAGGTCGACTACTCTTATGGGAGTGCTTACGCCATTGCTCGTTTGGAGATGGCCATAGACCTTCTTATAGGTCACCATCTGAGGTGGGACATGGAGAAGATTGAGGCTACCTACCAATGGGAGACTTCTCAGCGGGCCAAGGAGGCTGGAGTGGCTCCTCCCGACAACTCTGTGACCTTGATGTCCTTGCTCTCTGACTGGACAACTGGAGCTAGCCTCTCTAGAGAGACCCGAGAGTCGAAGGCATAATGAGGAATTTGAAGAACTTGTGTTGCTTTTTCCCTTTTTCTTTCTTTTTGAAGCCATGGTTGTGTGGCTTACAACTCTTTTTTTTCCCTTCCTTTTGAGTGGACAAACTTTTTAGTTTGTTTTTCTGCAACAAAGACATCTAGACAATCATAAGCGTTAGTTAAAAATGAGCTATTGTGAGCTCGGGGGCACAAGGCCTCTGGGCACACCTGCCTTATTTGGACTCATGGTCCCTGGGCTAGCGTCCGTGATAAGCGGTACTAGCCTTTGGTGAGTTATGTGAACTCGGTGGATACTAGGCCTTTGGGCACACCTGCCTCCTTGGACATTTAGTCCCTGGGCGCGTAGCCTTATTGACACTTTGTGTCTGAGTTTTTGCTAGCTTTATTGTTACCGACCGAATTTAAGTTTTTCTATGAGTCGCGTACTAGGATGGACAGAGGTGCACATGTTCCATTAGTTTTGCTAACTCATTGTTTTGATGCATTGCATATACCACCATTAGGAGTCCATCTACAATTCGCCATGGCGTTCTAACCATGGATTTTAGGAACCCTCCACATTAGATGGACCATAGTTAGGAGCCAGTCCGCGTTTTATAGATTTTTGGTGGGCTTACAGCCTTAGTGGTCATAAAGCCTTAGTGGGCACAAGGCCTTAGTGGGCATAAGGACTTAGTGGGCACAAGACCTTAGTGGGTACAAAGCCTTAGTGGGCACAAGGCCTTAGTGGGCACAAGACCTTAGTGGGCACAAGGACTTAGAGGGCACAAGGACTTAGTGGGCACAAGGTTTTAATGGGCACAAGGCCTTAGTCGGTTCGTAAGAAGTTTTATAAAGATAGTGTATATCTTTTTCCTCCAAAGGAAATCTTTTTTCTTTTCTTTCAAAAATGTATTCCAAGACCTGCTGTTTCTTTTATCAAAGAATAGCGGGAGCTATTATTACATAATTGAATTTTTAGAAAAACGATGGCCATCTCATGGCTGAGAAAGAGTGCCAAGGCTTACACCAAGGCTTCGTACCTAAAAGTTGTATTTTTAAGGTAGAGGGTGTTCCAGCTATTTGGTTGCTCTCTCCCATGCCTGACTTGTAGTCTGTAAGCTCCGACATTTCGTACCTCTATTATCTTGTAAGGTCCTTCCCTGGTTGGAACTAGCTTTCCCGTGGCTTTTTCCTTGGTGTTGTCAAACACTCTTCTCAGGACCCATTCTCCTTTTTGGAAAGTTCGCGTTCTGACCTTTCTATTGTAGCTTCTGGCTACTTCTTGTTGGTAACACCAATTGCGACTCATCGCAGCATCCCTCTTTTCCTCGATTAAATCAGGTCTAAGGCCATCAAGTCGTTGTTAGCTTCCTCATCGTGGCAGAGAGTTTGAGTTGTTTTTACGCTTATCTCTGCGGGAATAACTGGTTCTGTGCCGTAGACCATGGAATATAGGGTTTCGCCGGTGGCAGACTTGGCGGTCGTTTGGTATGCCCATAGTACACAAGGGAGTTCATCGACCCACAATCCTTTTTTTCGCATTCAACTTTTTCTTTAGCATGTTGATGATTGTCTTATTAGTTGATTATGTTTGGCCATTTGACTGTGGATGACGGGGTGTGGCAAAGCTGAGTTTAATCTCCCATGTCTCACAGAATTCCTTGAAAGCAGTGCTAGTGAATTAGGGACCGTTGTCCATGAAAATCCCGTGGGGCACTCCAAACCTGCAAATGATTCTCTTCCAAAGGAAACTCTATATCTGAACGTCTGTGATTTGGCTCAATGCTTCTGTTTCCACCCACTTGGTGAAGTAATATGTCATCACGAGCAGAAAAAACCTTCTATGTAGGCGCCATAGCAAATTTTCCAACTATATCCATGCCCCACTTCGCGGAAGGCCATGATGCACCTATTGGCTTCAGATTCTCAGGAGGGAGCTTAGACACTTGAGAATGTATCTGGCATTGCTTGCAATTACGCGCGTAAAGTTTCGCATTATTAGCTAGTGTTAACCAATAGTATCCTGCTCTTTGTATTATAAGGGCAAGGCTCCTGCCCCCGACTGTGATCCGCAAGTGCCTTCGTGAAATTCTTCTAAAGCGAGCCTTACTTCGGGCCACCTAAGACATCTTAGCATCTCTCGAAGGATCGTCAATAGAGGTTTTCACCGACTAGGCAATATCTTGCAGCTTGCCATTTGATTTTGAAGCATTCGGCTTTGAGTTCTGGTATGATCCCATTCCTGAGATATCATATTATCGGTGTTCTCCACTCATATGCCAGATTAGTTGACCCTTGGGTCATGTCATCGTCCGCTTCTGCATCTGCGGTGAGCACTTCTTTAGCAATGGCAGGCTATTGTAGCATTAGCAAGGGGATATCAAGGCTCTCGGTAGTTTGCAACGCATATCCAAGGTTCGGCAATGCGTTAGCCTGGCTATTTTCCTCTTGTGGGATTTGGTGCAGTCTATACTCTTGGAAATCTGCTATTAGTTCCTTAGCCATCGTGAGGTACTTGGCCATGGTTGTGTCCCTAGCTTGATAGTCACCTTGGATCTGGTTGACGATTAATTGCGAGTCGCTATGGACTACGATCTTTTGAGCTCCCAGCTCCTTTGCTAATGTGAGCCCAACTATAAAGGCCTCGTACTCGGCTTCGTTGTTTGTAGCTTTGAATTTGCATCAGACTGCTCGGGATGCTTTCTCGCCGTGGGTTGAGGTCTATACAATTCCAAGGCTTATTCCCCTATTGTTGCTAGAACCATCTACGTGCAATGTCCATTCTCCATCAGATCTTATGTATTGGAGAGTTTGTACCTCCTCCTTCACCAACGAATCCATAGTGGGTGCAAATTCTGCTACAAAATCTGCCAGCACCTTGGTTTTTATAGTGGTGGCTGGTCTGAAGACCACATCGTACTACCCTAGCTCTATGACCCATTTGGCTAACCTTCCTGTCACTTCGGGCTTGTGCAGAACGACTTTGATAGGGACTAAGGTTAGCAGCACGATTGTATGTGCTTGGAAGTATGGCCTTAGTTTTCGGGCGGCTACAACCAAGGCTAAGGCTAACTTCTCCAGGTGATTGTACCGCGTCTCGACATCCAGAAGCAATTTACTAACATAGTACACGGGGTGCTGGATGGTGGCTTCTTCTCTTATGAGGACACCACTAACAAAGTTATCAAAGACGACTAGATACAATAGCAAGGGCTCTTTGTCTTTAGGCTTAGATAGCAATGGCGGCGTGGATAGGTAATCTTTAAGGGCCGCCAAGGCTTCTTTACACTTGTCGTCCCATACGAACTCCTTTCCCTTCTTGAGGGATTCGAAGAAGGGGTGCAACTTGTCTGATAGCCTTGATATGAACCTGCTAAGAGCTGCCATTCTTCCCGTTAGTTTCTGGATGTCCCTGGGAGTTTGCGGCGATGGGATCCCTTGGATTGCTCTTATGTGCTCCGGATTAGCTTCAATTCCCCAATGAGTAACTATGTACCCTAAGAACTGCCCGGAACAGACGTCGAAGGAGCACTTAGACAGGTTGAGCTTCATTTTATATTTTCGGAATGTCGAATTCTTGGCGTAGGTGTAAAATATGGTCCTCTGCCAGCAAAGATTTTAATAGCATATCGTCGGTGTACACCTCCATAGTTTGACCGAAATGCTCGACAAGCATCTGGTTGACCAGCCTTTCATAGGTGGACCCGATGTTTTTGAGGCCGAAGAGCATGACTTTATTTCAATAGACCCCTTGGAACATCATGAACGCCGTCTTCTCTTGATCATTAGGATGCATCAAGATATGATTATACCCGCTAAAAGCGTCCATGAAACTCATGAACTGGTATCCTGCGGTGGCATCGAGCAACTTGGGACAAGTCTTGTTGAGATATGTGAAGTCGATACAAACTCGCCATTTCCCATTCTTCTTTCTTACGACTACTACGTTGGCTAACCATTCGCGATATCGCACTTCTCGTATGAACCTTGCCTCGAGGAGGTTGCTTATTCTTTATTGACGATGACGTCTCTTTCTGGGGCAAATTTCCTTCTTTTCTGTGTCACCAGTGGGTTGTCTGGATCGACCATTAGTCTGTGCGAAATGATGCTAGGATCGACCCCTGGCATATTCACATTTGACCAGACAAAGCAATCTTGGTTAGATTGAAGGAAACCGATCTGCCTTTCCTTTAAGTCTAAGGAGAGACGCGGACCGATCTTGAGTTTCCTGGTGGAGTCACCTTTAGCCAAGGGGACTTTATCCACCTGTTTGATCTTTCATTCCTCATCGTTGGTGTTGACCTTGGCCAAATCCGTGTCGGAAGCGTTGGTGTGCTTTTGAGAGTAACCTCGTAGCAAGACCTAGTACATAAATAATGATAACAAAAAAGAAACTTAAAATTATTTAAAGAAGAGAAAGATTGCTTTGTTCCAGACAAAAACAATAAATTAAGTTTAATTTTTTCCAAGTTTCACGCAAATATTCCACTCTTAGGTCACTCCCTAGACTTTGACAGTTCTAGCTTTGGATCTTCACGATTTAGCCGATGGTTTTAGGGGATCTACCATTCTTTTTTTGTCTTTGGAACTTTGTTCGTCGCGATAGCCTTCGCACCACCTTTCACCGTTACTTCATTCATATGTTTCCTCACAACCAACGCATATGATAGGTTAGTACCTTTTTGATCTTTCATATTCAAACTTTTCCTATCCAATTTTCTTTTAGGCGAAGCCAATAACATTAAATTCAATTTCCTTAAATTCATTTCTCTAAGTTCTCGGGCTATTAATGTCTTTCAACGAAATATCAACATTGTTCCCTAAATCTATCTTTTCCACATTCCTCTGGCGTTCAAAAATATCCACATTAGTAATTGGGTCAGAAAGAATACCTTGACCACCCTCAGCAGCCTGTGAATCTCTTGTTCCTCTGAAATTTGCCCGGTTTACAAAGCCATGAGAGGATGCTCGGCAACCAACACACCCTCCAAAGGGTGATTCTCTGATGACACATGTTCTACATTTCCAGTAACTTCAGCTTCATCAAGGAGTAAATCATCAATATCATTTATATTCGATTGTAAATCAGTATTTAAATTTTCTCGAAGTTGTTCACGAGCACTATTACCTGCCAAATCACCATTTTGTTCCTTCAATTGCTTCTCCACCATCTCCAAAGCCATAGCATCCTTGACACCCTTTTCACTATCATGATAAAGAGGCTTCAGCCACAATACGACACAGCTATCCAATGGCTTTCGACCAACACGATACGATGTTTGTACCATCATGATAAAGAGTCTAATGAGTTATACATTGATCTACTTATATTAATTTATATACTATATTAATTTATATACATCATACAATGTATATAAATTAATTTAAGCATATGAACTTGTTCTTTTGATGTATTATATATATTGTAAATTACTTTTGCTTGATTGGTAATTATACCAAAAATGTATTTTTAGTATGGCTAGAGAAATATCAACATAAAACTTTTTTTGGTATTTAGTTTACCCGATTGGTACGGTCGAACTCCAATTCAGTTTGTAATTAAGCTTGTACGAACAGAATATGTAAATTGTAAATTGAAACTTATACAATATTCCTACACAACTAAGAAATCAAACAACAGCAAATTTTAATTTCTAAATTGGTATAAACCTTTGATCCCCAAGCTACACTGACTTCATTAAGATCTTATCTCCTTTTCTTTTAGTTTCTATCCGTAAATATGAATTTTGGCAATATCTTTTCGAACGTTTTGATTTCAAATGATTTATATTTTATTAGTTCTATATTCACTAATCCATTTTGCTCTGTTTTAATTATATTAACTCAATTTTGTTCTGTTTGACTCTGTTTTATAAGGACGTCAATAATTTATTGCTCATACATAAGGACATCATTGACCATTTTTTGTGACATTTGGCTATGCCTTAGAATAAGTTTAGCAATAAACTTTGAATTTCTTAGATAAAAGATCGTCTTCAAGTCTAAAAAAAATCTCAGCTTGCATACTTGTGTTGGAATAGAACACTACTTGTTGTTGAGTATCAGAAAGTTTGTTAAAACAAAATGTTTCTTCATTAATTAATTCAGCTATACAATATTCTGTATTTACACAAGTATAATGTTGACTTCTCTACTATACGTTGACTATCTAGCATTTACAATTATAAGAATAAAACAATATACATTGATAGTCCCCCTCAAGATGGCGTCAAGATGTTAATGAGACCCGTCTTGGACATAAACTTGTTGAACAAAGTCGGATATAAAGGCTTGGTGAAAGCATCTGCTAATTGATTCTCTGAGCGCACATGAAGTGTTTTTATCTCACCAGCCTCAATCTTTTCCCGGATCGAATGACATTGAGATTAAATGTGTTTAATTCTTTCATGGAACACGGGATTTTTAGCAATATGTAAAGCAGTTGTGCTATCACAGTAGAGCACAGGAGTTGCAGAAGAAGCAACATTAAGATCCTGTAACATTCGAGACAACCAAACCACTTCTCTAGTAGTATCAGACATGGACCTATACTCTGCTTCAGCAGAGGAATGAGAAACCACTTGCTGTTTCTTGGCTTTCCAGGAGACAAGAGAATCTCCAATGAAAATGCAGGAACCAAAAACTGATCTACGTGTATCAGGGCTTTGTGCCCAGTCAAAATCACAGAAAGCCTTGATCTGATAATCATCATCTGCAGGATAAAAGAGTCCATGGCCAATTGTTCCTTTGAGATAATGCAGAACCTTGTATGTTGCCTGAAGATGTGGTTTCCTTGGAGCAGTTGAGTATTGACAAAGTTTGTTCACAGCAAAACAAATGTCAGGCCTGGTAATTGTAAGATACATCAGCTTCCCAATCAACCTCCTATAAGGTTCTGCTTCAGGTAACAACTCACCATCACTTGCAGAGAGTTTCAGGCTAAGATCCATGGGAATAGAAGAAGGTTTACATCCCACTAATCCTGCATCAGACAACAACTCCAATACATACTTATGCTGACAAACAGAGATGCCTGATGCAGATCTTGCAAGTTCCAGTCTTAAGAAGTACTTAGGCTGACCCAAATCCCTTAGTTTGAAACACTCTTTGAGCTTGGTTACAATACCAAGAATAGCTGCCTCATCTGTTGTAGCGATGATAATATCATCAACATACACCAGAACAAGAATAAAACTAGTAGCAGAGGTGTATAGAAACAGGGTGTGATCTCCATTGATCTTCTGAAAACCAAAGCTCACAAGGGTGGTGGAAAATTTTAAAAACCATTGACGCGAAGCCTGTTTCAAACCATATATGGATTTCTTCAATCGAAGGACAACATTGGATGGAAGATTGTCCCCCTTTCTTGAAGCATACCCTGGTGGCAAATATATAAAGATTTCCTCAGTTAATTCACCATTTAGAAATGCGTTAGAGATATCTAATTGGTGAAGAAACCATTTCTTCTTAGCTGCCAAAGCCAGAATAGCCTTCACAGTAACCATTTTAGCCACAGGGGAAAATGTTTCCACATAATCTATGCCCTCATTTTGGGTATAACCCTTGGCAACAAGCCTAGCTTTGTACCTTTCCAGTGTACCATCAGCATGCAGCTTAAGCTTGTAAACCCACTTACACCCGACTGTCTTCTTTCCTTCTGGCAAGGAGCAAACATCCCAAGTGTCAAGACCCTCCAGAGAATCATACTCCATATCCATAGCATCGCACCATTCTTTGATCTTACTTGCCTCTTAAAAGTTTAGGGGTTCAGATTGCAAGAGAATGGAATTAATGAAAGAGAAATGTGTTTCAGAAAGATGAACATAAGAAAGAAATTGAGACAAAGGATAGAGTGAATGAACAGATTGGCACATATAGTCCTGCAGATAAGAAGGTTTACTGCGTATTCTATGTGATGTAGTGGCCAAAGGCAGACTAGCATCAGAGGATGATGGAGCCATAGGCAATATATCATCATCAGAAGAAGAAGTTGCAGAATGCAAGCTATCTTGAGGAGCTACAGGACTAGGAAAGAAAGCCTTTGTCATATCAGAAAGATCAGAATTGACAAAGGGAAAGATATTTTCATGAAAAATGACATGCCTGGAAATGGAAATGTTGTTAGTTTCTAAATCCAAGAGTTTGTAACCCTTATACCCAGTGGGATAACCAAGAAACACATAGGCTTTGGCTCTAGAATCAAATTTGGTCCTAGACTTGACAGAGGTGCTTTTATAACAAACACAACCAAAAACCTTTAGAGAAAGATAATCTGGAGGTTTAGATGTAAGGATTTCAAAAGGTGTTTTGTTATTTAGAAGGGGAGAAGGAAGACGATTTATTAAGAAAACTGCAGTAAGTATACAATCTCCCCAATAAACCAGAGGAATATTTGATTGGAAAAGTAATGCCCTAGCAACATTTAAGATATGTTGGTGTTTTCTCTCAACTATGGAGTTCTGTTCAGGGGTTTGAGGGCAAGAATGATAAGAAAGGATACCTTTACTTTTATAAAGATTAACAAAGGACAACTCAGGAGTATTATCAGACCTAAAAGACTTGACTTTCTTTTTATATTGATTTTCTATTAAAGCTAAGAATTCAGGAAAAACAGTAAGAACATCAGACTTTGCTTTGAGTAAATATACCCATGTAGCTCTACTATGATCATCTACTATAGTTAAAAAGTACTTGTAACCTTCATGAGTATGAACTGAATAAGGACCCCACACATCAATATGAAGTAAATCAAAAGACTCAGTGCAAACTTTATTATCAAAGGAAATGATAATCTCTTCTGTTTAGCATGTGGGCAAACATTACAATGAAATGGTTTTCTATTTCCAATTTTATGTAAAGACAGAGAGTCAGAAAGCAATTCAACTTTAGACATAGAAGGATGTCCTAGACGAGCATGCCATGTAGTAACATCTGCTAGACTAGAGCATACTATCTTATTTTCTAGTAAAGATGAAGCAGGAAGCAAAGAACCTGAATCAAGAACATATAGATTTGAGACTTCTCTACCCTTGCCAATCATCAATTCCTGTGTAAGATCCTGTAGAAAGCAAGTAGAAGAAGTAAAACTAACCATTGAATCTACATCTTTAGTTAAAGAACTAACACTCAAAAGATTAAACCGAAATTTGGGAACATAAAGAACATTTTGAAGAGTAATTTTCTCACTAAGTGTAATTGGACCTATTCCTAAAATTCTCTCTGAGTTACCAGTTGGTAATGTTACAAAAGTATTGACCAAAGGGGTTAAGAATTTGAAAAGGGTTCTACAATGACTAACATGGTGAGTAGCACCTGAATCAATTACCCAAGAATCCTCAGAAATAACAACATTTCCAGAGTTTAGCATAGAAGGCATGCCTAATATTGAGAATGAATAAAGAGGAAGAAATGTACCAGACACTTTAGAAGTGGATGGTACAGCTGAAGGTGTGGCAAGAAGACCATCTTGAGATGGTGATGTGAAACTCTGGTTATGGAGCTGAGAACTGAAGAAGGCAATGAACTGTTGAATTTGCTCCTGTTTCAGAGGCCGACTACCAAAACTCACTGATTTATTATCTTGGTTGCTTGTGATTGAACCAGAAAACATATGAGAACTATTGTTTTCTTGTTTCTGTTCTGATTGATCAGGATGCAGGATCATATTGGAAGAAGCAGAAACTGGTGTTGACTTTGGAGGTGGAGGTTTTCCTTTAGATTTGAGACCTGGTGGATATTCATGCACCTTGTAGCATCTGTCTACTATATGACCAATACCCCCACGGTGAGAACAAACAGGCTTTGACTTTTGATTACCATAATAGGCCTTAGATGAAACTTGAAATGCAGAAGGTTCCACTTGAGGAGTGACTGAAATTCTAGCACTTCTTTGAGAATCATCTTGATCCAATATGTTGTATACCTCTGAAAGACTTGGTAAAGTCTTCTTCATCAAAATCTGACTTCTTATGTGGTCATAACTTTCATTCAACCCCATAAGAAAATCTATCACTCTGTTTGTTTCTCTCTCTGCTAACAGATCCTCCACTGTGTGTGCTGTAATCTGAAGACTATTAAGTTCTTCCCAATATATTTGAGTCTGAGTATGATAGGAATTCAGATCCATACTTCCCTGACTCAGAGAATGCAATTAATGACACAATTTGCAAAGTCTTGGTAAGTTGGATTTATGAAATCTCATATGAAGATCTTTCCAAATGTCTGCAGCATTCTTGATATACAAAATGCTAGAATAGATCTTCTTCGTCACACTATTGAGCAACCAAGACTTCATCATACTATTACATCTACACCATATTCTATAGTAAGCATCATCCTCTGCAGGTTTAGGAAGAGATCCATCTATAAAACCTATCTTATTCTTTGCCTCAAGACTCGTAGTCATCGCAACTAACCAAGTTCCATAGTTCGTACCATCTAAGAGTTCAGATGCTAATGCTAAACCAGGATGATCCGCACTATGCAAATGATAAGGACTGTGTTGATTATCAGGAGAATCAGATACGTCAAAGATAGTGTGAGTCGATTTGCGAATGGATCCAGCACGAGCATGAGATCCAGAAGTATTGTTGGAGATCTGTTGCTCCTTCGAGTTAGATCGATGTATCGGAGAAGCAACCTCAGGAGATTCTGGTGTATTTGAACGATACTTCGACTGACACTTGCGTCTCCCCATGATCGGTGACGACAATAGAGATTTTGAAGAGATTTTGAAGAACTTGATTCAGATCTGTGAAGATCTAAATCGATTGTTTAAGTAGAAGCGGAAGACAATGTGAAGAAATCGATTCAACGAAATGAGATTCGAAGAACCTAGGTCAAAGAATCGAAAACGAAGATGAGCTTAGCTCAAGCTCCGATACCATATCAGAAAGTTTGTTAAAACAAAATGTTTCTTCATTAATTAATTCAGCTATACAGTATTCTGTATTTATACAAGTATAATGTTGACTTCTCTACTATACGTTGACTATCTAGTATTTACAATTATAAGAATAAAACTATATACATTGATATTGAGGCTGTTATACCTTTTTTCTAACTCCCACTTAGATTTTTCTATGACTCCATCACCACACATTCAAATGCCTAAGGAAAATCAAAACAAAAGATTGATCGATTTCCAAATCAAATATTTTGTCTTCGTTATCTTCATGTTTTTATAGATACACACCTCATGTTTTTGGACAAGCTCTTTGACATCAGGGGTAGAGACAAGGATGCAGCGCTGGGATGTGTTGAGAATTGACCCGAATTCAATTTGACCCGGATTCTCTTTGATGGGCTAAATCCACTAAGGATTCCTAATGGGCTTGCGAGCAATACAAAATCAAGAGGAAGCTGGACTTTAAGTTAAGTTTAAAAGAAAGGCCCGATACATAAGATGAAGGAAGAGAGAGAGAGAGTTTGTTAGAAACAGATATAACAGAAACAACAAACTGTTCTTCTTATTCTCCTTCTCTCTGAGATCATCATCTTCTTCATCTTGATAATTGTAATCTCCAGAAAACTTGAGAGTGTATCAATGGCGATCTTATAGTGGATTTACCAGGCATCGATCCTGAAGAGAGATGTACCCTGGTTTATAAAGGGGAACTCTATAAACTCGAGTGTCGTGTGTTATGTTTCTTCTCCTTACTCTCTTCTTCTTTGTAGAATCTCAAAGACCATTAAAACAGAGAGAGATCGTGAGTTGCAAATCACGAGTGCAGTGAGAGAGAGAGAGAGAGAGAGAGAGAGAGAGAGAGAGATCGGATCCTAGAGGAAGAAGAAGAATCGAACCTGATTCTTCAACAATTGGTATCAGAGCTTGGCATCGAAGCTCGAGGATCTGAAGGAGAAGATCTGTCATAGAAAAAAGTTTTTTCACAGAAGTTCCATCTAGGAACTGAGGGAATATTGTTCTGAACTCTATCTGAATCTGTTACTCACTTCATCAGTCAGTTGCGCAGCTGATTGAAGAAGTTCATAATAGGTGTTGATCTCTTGTGTTCTTGACTTTTTGTATCTGCAGGTAACAAAGAAAGAACAAACAGTCAGAATCTTAAGATGGATCCAACACCAGGAAGATTTGAGATAGAAAAGTTTGATGGAAAAGGTGATTTTGGACTATGGAAGTTCAAGATGCAAGGTCAGCTGGAGATTCAAGGGCTACTTTCAATCATCCAGGATGATTTCATAGTGTCATCAAATGCAGAGAAAGGGAAAGAGGGTGGAGAAGTGAAACCAGACCCAAGAAAACAAGAAAAGGATTTGAGAATGAGAAGTTTGTTTAGTACATGCCTAAGTGATGTAATCTTGAAAAAGATTATGCATGAAAGGACTGCCTTAGGCATGTGGAAGGCTTTGGAAAAGGACTATCAGACTAAGTCTCATCCTAACAGAATCTTACTAAAGAAGAAGTTATCTTGCTTTAAGATGGAAGAAGAGAAAACTATTGAAGAGAATGTGGATGTGTTTCTGAAATTAATTGCAAACTTGGCAAGTCTTGACATTAAAATTTCAGATGAAGATCAGGCGATCCAACTATTGTCAGGATTACCTTCAGCATATGAACAATTAGTACACACTCTTCAATATGGTTCAGGAAAGGACACACTGACTGTTAGTGAAGTAGTTACCGCTGCATACTCAAAAGAAACAGAGCTGAAACAGAAGGGTCTGCTAAACAAACCTAAGGTTTCAGAAGGACTATATCTGGAATCTAAAGGCAGACCTAAGAAAAGGTCACAAAGAGGCCAGAAGAATAATAGGGTTAAAAGTAAACAGAGATCAAAGTAAAAGGGAAAAGGAAATGGGAAATCAGATAAAGGTTATTGGGTGTGTGGGGATGAGAATCAGTGGAAAAGGGATTGTCCTGAGAGAAAGAGACAAGGGCAACTTCAGAAGCAACAAACTTCAGCTAATGTTGCTCTCACCTTGCCTGAACCTATTGCATTGACAGCTAGTCTATTGGCACGTGAAGAAGAGTGGGTTCTTGATTCTGGTTGCACATTTCACATGACACCAAGGAAAGAGATTCTATCTGATTTAGTAGAGTTTGAAGGTAACAAGGTATTGATGGGTAACTTCAGAAGCAACAAACTTCAGCTAATGTTGCTCTCACCTTGCCTGAACCTATTGCATTGACAGCTAGTCTATTGGCACGTCAAGAAGAGTGGGTTCTTGATTCTGGTTGCACATTTCACATGACACCAAGGAAAGATATTCTATCTAATTTAGTAGAGTTTGAAGGTAACAAGGTATTGATGGGTAACAACACACACTGTTTGGTCAAAGGAATTGGGAAGATCACCATAGACAATCATGATGGCTCAGTGGTGATACTGAGTAATGTTAGATATGTACCGAAAATGGGAAGGAATCTAATATCCTATGGACAACTAGAGCAGTCAGGGTGTAGGTATAGTGGTGAGGATTACAAGGTAAATTTCTTCAAAGGAGAACAGAAAGTGTTATCAGGGCAATATCAAAATGGTCTTTACTATCTGATGGGAAATGTTAGACAGTCACAAGCTAACATTGCAAAGAGCTCAGCTGATAGAACAAAACTGTGGCATTCTAGATTAGCTCATATGAATAAAAAATCCATGGAGTTTCTAGCTAACAAGGGATATCTAAAGCGTAGTGATATCAAGGAGCTGGGATTCTGTGAAGCTTGTACTATGGGAAAGTCACACAGACAAAGCTTCCAGAAGGCAAAGCACACAACAAAGGAAATCCTAGAATATGTTCATTCAGATTTGTGGGGTTCACCAAGTGTAACCCCAAGTCTTTCAGGAGCCAGATACTTCATAACTTTCATTGATGACTTCTCAAGGAAAGTCTGGATTTACTTTCTAAAATCAAAAGATGAAGCTTTCATAGCATTTTCAGAGTGGAAGCTGTTAGTTGAAAATCAAACTGGAAAGAGATTGAAGTGCCTAAGGACAGATAATGGGCTGGAATTCTCTAATGAGAAGTTTGATAAACTTTGTAAAGAATCAGGTGTAAAAAGACATAAAACTTGTCCTTACACACCTCAGCAAAATGGGGTTTCTGAAAGAATGAATAGAACAGTGATGGACAAGGTTAGATATATGCTATCAGAAACAGGTCTATCTGGGGAGTTTTGGGCAGAAGCAGCATCCACTGCTGTCTACATAATAAACAGGTCCCCAACAACATCTATAGAATTTCAGATACCAGAAGCAGTCTGGTCAGGTGGTGTGCCTAGTTATGAACATTTGAGATGTTTTGGTTGTCTAGCTTATGTTCACACAGTAAAAGACAAGATAAGTCCTAGGGTAAACAAAGGGATATTTCTTGACTATGCTCAGGGTACAAAGGGATACAGAGTATGGCTTCTGGAAGATCTCAAGGTTGTTGTGAGTAAGGATGTCATCTTTAATGAAGAAAAACTGTTTAAAGATGATCAAGTTGCTGAAGTGACTAAGAACCAAGTGAAAAGAAAGAGCACAGGAAAGAAAGTGTCCTTTAGCAGTAACTTGGAAGAGGTTATGGGAGAATATAGGAGAAGGGAAGCTACAGATCAAGGTGGAGCTAGTGGTAGCTCAGGAGACTCTAATGATCAGATCAGAGGTTCTGAAAGTTTCTCATCAGATTCAGAAGTAGATATTGAGGGAGATAAAGATGGAGAGACTGATGCTCAGCAGGGCCAATCATCTGGAGACACAGGTGATCTAAGTGATTACATCCTTGCTAGGGATAGAGAGAGAAGGACTCACAGGCGTCCATCCAAGTTTGAGGATAGTGATTTTGTGGCCTATGCCTTAGCTGGAGCTGAGCTAATAGAGTTTGATGAATCTAAAAGTTTACTGGAAGCTCAGAAGGGTCCGGAAAAAAATCTTTGGAATGAGGCTGCTGATGAGGAGATTGATTCACTCATAAAGAATCATACTTGGGATTTATCAGATAAACCTTCAAACCAAAAGGTAATTGGCTGTAAGTGGATTTTTAAGCTAAAACCTATTATCCCTAGGGTTGAGAAACCAAGGTATAAAGCAAGGTTAGTTGCAAAAGGTTTTGCACAGGTTGAGGGCATTGACTATAATGAGGTATTTGCTCCTATTGTTAAACATGTATCTATCAGGGTTTTACTTTCAGTTGTGGTGAATCATGATATGAAATTAGAACAGATGGATGTAAAAACAACTTTTTTGCATGGGATCTTAAAGGAAAAGATTTACATGACTCAACCAGAAGGTTATGTGGTTATAGGAAAAGAAGAGAAAGTGTGTCTTTAAAGAAGATCTCTTTATGCTTAAAGCAGTCTCCAAGGGAATGGAATCACAGGTTTGACTCATTCATGTTAGCTAAGGATTATAAAAGAAGTCAATATGATCCATGTGTTTACATGAAAGGCTCAGGTATTTGGGACATGGTGTATCTGTTATTGTATGTTGATGACATGTTAATTGCTGCCAAGGACATGACAGTAATTAAAGAGCTTAAGCATGTATTAAGTCTAGAGTTTGAAATGAAAGATTTAGGACCAGCCAAGAAAATTTTGGCGATGAATATTACAAGAGACAGAGAAAGAGGAATCCTTACTATGTCTCAGGGTGATTACTTGGAGAAGGTTCTGAAAACTTTTGGGATGTGGGATTGTAGAGCAGTGTCTACACCCTTAGGTCCACAGTTCAAGTTGCAGGCATTAAATGAAGCAGAGGAACTACAACAGGCAAAAGAGATGGAGGACATACCTTACTCCAGCGTGGTAGGAAGCCTGATGTACGCCATGGTAGGCTCTAGGCCTGACCTAGCTTATGTTGTGGGGCTTGTTTGCAGGTACATGGCTAAACCTGGAAGGAAACACTGGTTAGCGGTTAAGTGGATATTGCGATATGTAAAAGGAGCATTGAAATTGAACTTAACTTTTAAGAAGGAGGAAGAGTTCAGGGTAAGAGGCTTCTGTGACTCAGACTTTGCAGCTGATATTGACAAACGAAGATCGATCACAAGCTATGCTTTCAAGGTTGGAGGCAATACTGTTAGCTGGAAATCATCCCTGCAAAAGGTAATAGCACTGTCAACGACAGAAGCGGAATACATGTCAATGACATAGGCTGTGAAAGAAGGGTTATGGCTACAGGGTCTTTGTGAGGAAATGGGTCTAAGTAAAGGTTCAGTAGAGATCAATTGTGACTCGTAGAGTGCTATCTACCTAGCTAAGAACTTTTTCTATCATGGAAGAACAAAGTATATAGCAGTCAAGTACAACTTTGTAAAAGAGGCAGTTGCAGAGGGATTGGTAAAGATCGAGAAGGTTCACACATCTATGAACCCAGCAGACATGTTAACTAAGGTCTTACCTTGTGAGAAGTTCGAAGGATGTCTGGTGAAGCTCAATGTACTAGAAGATTGAGCTGACCGGTTCGGTGGCCATTGAGAGGAAGCAGTCGAGATGGTCACGAAGGGTCAGGTCATCAGCTGAGTCAAGTGTTGACAAGAGGCTGGTGGGAGTTGTTTTGGAAATTGAAGAAACAAACAACTGGTTTCCAGGATCGAAGGAGGAGACGAAAAGCTTCTTCGGAGAATTCAAAGAGGAACACGAGATTAGGGCAAAATGAATCTCGGGTCAAGGTGGAGTGTTGAGAATTGACCCGAATTCAATTTGACCCGGATTCTCTTTGATGGGCTAAATCCACTAAGGATTCCTAATGGGCTTGCGAGTAATACACAATCAAGAGGAAGCTAGACTTTGAGTTAAGTTTAAAAGAAAGGCCCGATACATAAGATTAAGGAAGAGAGAGAGAGTTAGTTAGAAACAGATATAACAGAAACAACAAACTCTTCTTCTTATTCTCCTTCACTCTGAGATCATCAACTTCTTCATCTTGATAATTGTAATCTCCAGAAAACTTGAGAGTGTATCAATGGCGAGCTTATAGTGGATTTACCAGGCATCGATCCTGAAGAGAGATGTACCCTAGTTTATAAAGGGGAACTCTATAAACTCGAGTGTCGTGTGTTCTGTTTCTTCTCCTTACTCTCTTCTTCTTTGTAGAATCTCTAAGACCATTAAAACAGAGAGATCGTGAGTTGCAAATCACGAGTGCAGTGAGAGAGAGAGAGAGAGAGAGAGATCGGATCCTAGAGGAAGAAGAAGAATCGAACCTGATTCTTCAACAGGATGGTTTGATAAAACCATCAATCTACGGCTCTGTCTATGAAAGTGAGGAGGTAGTTGTGATAACCACCCACATTTACAAACCCACCTGCAGGTTCATTTCCCCCCAAAGTGGAAACCAAAGGATCAAGACATTTAATTACTATTATCCTTTGGGTTAGTGATTCATAGAACAACCAACGGTAGAAAGCGAAGACGACCTTTTTTTAACTTACAGACTTCTCATAGATTCCAAGTAGTGCCATGTTATTACTTCCAATAACTCCTCCAATGTTTCATACCCACCTGATAACAAATTTACAAGGATATAGCAAACAAAAAAGTCAATTTACAAATATTTCTTGTTTTCAAAGTAAGATGCAAACTTTCATCAAAATATCTTGACCCAATTCTTATTAAAAAAGAAACTATGACCTAGTTTTACAAGGGTTCTTAATATATTAACAGAAACATTTACTAATTGGCCTATAAAAGAATCCACATTGTTGTGTACAAAGTTTTTAAGCTAGTTAGTTATTGTGTACGTCGTAGTGAAATGAAAGAATCTGAGTGGCGTGCCCATTTCAGTCTCCCTTTCATGCATATCAGCCACAAGTCTAACCTCACCAAATATTTCTCCAATGATCTATCATAAAATTAGATTTCAGAGACGTTTTTGTCTTTGAATACCAAGTAATCATTCAAGGCAAAAGGTAGTTTGAGCTTACCTCTTTGTCCATTAGAACTCCTTGGTATGATCGTAACACAGAAAAGGACATCTGTAGAACTAGGTTACGATCAAAAGTTGTCGTTTATTCAAATCATCAAAAGCCTTCTTATACAACTTGAGTCACCGACTCTTTGACGCAAAACCCTAATCTAATTAAACCAAAACACAAACCAATAACTTAACCACCACGACACTAACCCAAACAACTCAAATATAAACCAAACCATATATATATCCCAATACTCCCCTTCAAGTTAGAGTGTGGAGATCCGTAACACCCAACTTGGATGCTAAATTTTGAAACTGTGCACAACCAAGAGCCTTTGTGAGAATGTCCGCTATCTGTGTGTCTGTAGTAATGTGGTGTGTTTCAATAATACCATCTCGAACTGCATCTCTGTCAACTGTCGAGAGCTGATGGTTTTGCTCAAGAGGAGTCAAAGCAGACCGAGACCCCAAATTCCCTGTCTTTTTAACGATATCGAGTGTGTATTTGCGTTGTGACAGGAAAATACCGTCGGGCCCCCTACTTACTTCTATGCCAAGAAAGTATTTAAGCTTGCCCAACTCCTTCATCATAAAACATCGTCCCAAAATAGTCTTTAAACTTCTGCAAAATATATTCATCATTCCCAGCAGTCAACAAATCATCCACGTATATCAGAACCCGAGTCTCCAAACCTTTGTTTGTGTAAGAAAACAAAGAGTAGTCATCATATGTTTGAACAAAACCAAACTTCAATAAAGCATCAGAAAGTTTCTTGAACCAACACCTGGGTGCCTGCTTCAGCCCATAAAGCGACTTTCGAAGCCGACAAACTTTCCCTGGATGAGAGTGACGAAAACCGGGCGGAAGTTTCATGTATACTTCCTCATCCAAGTCTCCATGTAGGAACGCATTGTTGACGTCCATCTGGTACACTTCCTACTTTTTAGCTACAACAAGTCGAAGAAGAGTCCGAACAGTAGTCATCTTGACTACGGGAGCAAAAGTTTCTGTATAATCTTCTCCTTTTACTTTTTTGCTACCATTAACCACCAGACGCGCCTTATATCTTTCAACAGAGCCATCAGAGTTGTACTTAATCTTATACACCCATTGGCTGTTAATGGCTTCCTTTCCCGGTGGAAGATCTGTAATATCCCAGGTATGGCTAATCTCAAGAGTATCTACTTCAACAACCATAGCATCATTCCATACCTTCACTCTCACGGCTTCTTTAAAATGTTTTGGCTCCTCGCCAGATGTTATTGCAAAAGCACGATGTCCTGCAGAGAACTTATCATCTGAAATGAATAGAGACAGAGGATAAAGTGAGTTACCTTGAACCGCTGACGAAGACTCGGATATAGGAGACGAGAGAGCGTGATGGGTATCAGCGGTCCAATCGCATTATATGTAACAAAATCTTTAAGTTTCATAGAAGGAACTCTTTCTCTGCGACCCCGACCATACTCTCCTTCTTGTGGAATGCTACTACTCACAGCTGCTGGTTCGGGTGCTGTGGAGACCGAGCTGGGAGAGGTAGCAACTTCCGTAGCTGGTGGCAAGATCGAAGAAGAAGCGGTCTCTAGAGCTGGTGGCGAAACAGAGCCTGGTGAAGTTGGCTCAAGCGACGGCACAGGTGGAGAAGAAACAGGTGCTGGTGGATTAGTTTCACTCAACGAAGAACTCCCCCTGTCCACCGAGGGCACCACCATAGCCCAATCATCATCCATATGAAGTTCTCTGTGTTGGAGTGAGGTACGGTTGAGCCTTCACTAGGAGCAGAAAATGGGAACACATCTTCCCGAAAGACTACATCTCTGGAAATAAAAATCTCCTCTGTTTTCATGTCGTAGACTTTCCAGCCTTTCTTGTCGAACGAGTAACCAATGAAGACACAAACGCAGCTACGGGGACCGAACTTGTCCTTATCACGAACCGAAAACCTTGAGCTGACCGTAGTTTGGTGGTTCCCCATGAAGAATCTTATAAGGACTCTTCCCATTATGAATCTTAGTTGGAGTTCTGTTAATCAAATAAGCTGCTGTTAGAACTGCTTCTCCCCAGAACTTGACTGGTAGACTAGCTTGAAATAAAAGAGCTCTGGTAACATTGAGAATGTGCCTATGTTTTTGTTCTACCCTTCCCTTCTGTTGAGGTGTTCCAATGCAGGAAGTTTGGTGAACAATGCCTTTTTCTCGAAAGTGAGACGAAAGACACATAAATTATGTGCCATTATCACTTTTGACAATCTTAACACTTTTTCTGAATTGTTTCTCTGTGTAAGCAAGATAGTTTGTTAGAATGGTTCTAACTTCCGATTTTTCTAACATGAGATATGTCCAAACCGCACGCGAGAAGTCGTCAACTATAGTGAGAAAATAAATGGTTCCGTATGAAGATGGGACTCGATAAGGACCCCAGACATCACAATGTATGAGAGAAAAACAATCTATGGTTTTATTAAAACTATCAGGAAACGCCTCCCTTGTTTGTTTAGCTCGAAAACAAAAATCGCAGGAAGTAGAGCTAACAGTTGACAAGGGACCAGGAATCAAAGGAAAACTAGAAAGCATAGGAAAACTCGGATGCCCCAGACGTTGGTGCCACAATGTTGGACTCGTTACCACACTAGCACTGTGTACCTTCGGCTTGATGACATCTGTAAGATAGTATACCCCATCACGCTCTTTACCCGTTCCAATCAAAGTCCTCGTGAAACGGTCCTGTAAAACACAAATCGTGTCAGTAAACATTGCAAAACACTTAGTTTGTTTCAAGAGTTTAGAAACAGAAACTAAAGTGCAGTTGAGTACAGGAACATATAAAACATTGGCCAAAGACAAGTCATCCGTCAATGCAAAAGAGCCTTGGCTAATAGCGAAGGTCTTGCTTCCATCCACAAACCCAAGAGAACATGGTGGCATTGATACGATTTCAGTGAGCATCGAACAATCTCCTGTCATGTGGTGCGAGGCTCCTGTATCTAGAATCACATCACCAAGCAACTTCTTACCAGAGAGCTTGTCACGGTTATTTGATCTTTCTTGAAGAAGTTGTGTCAACGTCTTCCACTGTTCAGGAGTGAAGTCAGGAAAACCAGAGGCATTCGAGCTTGTGGCATGCTCAGCCGTAGCAAGTCCTCGCCCTCGTCCCATATTCGATGAACCACGACCACGTCCTCTTGATCCTCCACGCTCTCTTCCTTCGGACCACCACTCGGGGTAACCTATCAATTGCCAACAATCCTTTTTTTCATGACCACTTCGACCACAGTGAGAGCACAGAACAGAGCAATCTTGTGGACGCAAAATCGTATCTAGTCGTCCTCCGCTTTGTGTCTCTGTTCTGATGGCATTCGCTGTGACTTCACTGCTCGTGTCTTCTTTTCGAGTCGCAAACCCAACAGCATCTTGCGGCTGCACTTGTACACGCGAGGAAGCCAACCTCTGCTCTTCTTTGACTACTCTGGAATAGACCTCTCCAAGCATCGGCAATGGCTCCAACGAAATCAAATTTTTACAAAGACTTCCATATCTCTCATCGTCAAGATCGAGAAGAAACTCATGTATCTTGTCCTCCTCTCTTTCCTTTGCTATTTCAGACGCCGCTCCACAAGAACACGACGGAAGTGGCCGATACCGACTATACTCTTCCCACAACGAACTCAATTTCCCGTAATAGTCAAGGACAGATTGTCCGTTCTGCTTACACGAAGCAATTTGAGACTTGATTTGATGCAGTCTGACCTTGTTCTTCACGGAAAACCTGCTCTTTAGATCATTCCAAAGTTGACTAACATCCGACACAAAAGCCACAGTGGAACGTATTTTTGGTTCCATCGAAGACCTAATCCAACTGATCAACATAGAGTTCACGGTGAGCCAATTCTCTTGCTGATCATCTCATTTTGGTGGTTTCAGAATTGTCTCATTGATGAAGCATGTCTTTCTCTTAGCTTGCAGAGCGTTCATCATCTCCACCGACCACACACCGTAATTCTCTCCATTAAGTAGGACAGGCGTGATCACCGATCCAGGATTGTCTGAACTAAACAAAGTGTATGAAGAGATAGTTGCAACCTCTCTTTTCTCTCCAGCAGAGGTGACAATACCTTTGCTTTCTTCTGACATCTCTCAATCTTTTCTCTCTCTCAGCAAAACATAGCCGATCTAAATTTCTTTGAGCACAACCTGCTCTGATACCATGTAGAACTAGGTTACGATCAAAAGTTGTCGTTTATTCAAATCATCAAAAGTCTTCTTATACAATTTGAGTCACCGACTCTTTGACGCAAAACCCTAATCTAATTAAACCAAAACACAAACCAATAACTTAACCACCACGACACTAACCCAAACAACTCAAATATAAACCAAACCATATATATATCCCAATAGCATCTCAAAAATTGGAAAGAATCACATGAAAAAAGTCAAGCAATGAAAGACACAAATTAAAATGCCCGG
Organism: Anastatica hierochuntica; assembly: GCA_900406275.1. Lineage (NCBI taxonomy): Eukaryota > Viridiplantae > Streptophyta > Magnoliopsida > Brassicales > Brassicaceae > Anastatica > Anastatica hierochuntica. Next base: position 24,880 of record OVAN01004807.1, read on the forward strand.
ATCAAAGATGCTAATAAAAAATGTGCTTGAATGTT
>OVAN01004808.1:0-24909 GCA_900406275.1 Anastatica hierochuntica
TCCGCGCCCACTGGAGGAGACTCTCCACTTCATTCTACTCCTAAGTCATTCTGCATAATTCTCACACAATGCCAAATTAGACCTATTCAATTTTAGGATCTAGGTTTGCAAGACTCTCTTTGCTAGGCTCGACTTAGCGACCCCAAACAATCGCACTTAGGCGTATAGGACTTTATATCATAGCAATACATAATACATACACTTATTCGTGCCGAGACATATAGCTCGACACTGGCCGATACTCTAACCCTAGCCTAACGAAATTAGGNTAGCTGCCGTGGTTGACGACTTCTATTCCCACTTCCGGGACCTCTACGGAATCCCCCGCGGCGTTCTGCTCTCCCGGGCTTGACTCTCCGCCAATGCCTTCTCCTCTATTACCCCAAGCAGCTCCTCCTTCGAAAGAGGATGAACCCTGAAAGGAAAACCGGTTAGTCCTCTAAACCNTTTCTAAAAATGGAAACCTGCCATTTCAAGAAATTTCCAAGAGCAAAGAGCTTACCAAGGTGGAAGACTCCTGAGTTGCGTCTTCCGGGTTCCGGTCTCCCACTCCAGCACCGGTTCCCGAAGACCCTGCCTATCGGACACTCCCTCTCCATGTGTCCGGTTTCACCGNGGTTCCCGAAGACCCTGCCTATCGGACACTCCCTCTCCATGTTTCCGGTTTCACCGCACTTGAAGCAAGCGCCTGTTTCGCGGCTCTGAGCGGCTCATCTGCTTCTACCGGTTCATCTCTGGACCGCTTCCGGGAACCTTCCGCTTTGGCTTCCCAACATTGATGCATGGAAGATCCGAAGAATACTGCAACTCCATCCTCTAGTCTAGCTATTCCGGTTTGCTTCACGGATTCGATTATCTCCTCGGTTTGGTTCACCCTTCCGGTTTGGTCTCCTGATCTGGTTTCCTTTCCGGTTTGGATTACTATCTCGGTTTCCTCAGAATCGATACCTGGTTCGACTTTCACTTCGGCCCGGTTATCACCATCGGTTTTCTCCGGTTCGGTTTCGGGTGTGGGCCCCACGGTTTGCTTCTCCTCCACGCCACCCGAAACCCTAGGGTTTCCACCTAGCTTGCTCCGCAAGCTTCCGCCAACACCTAGGGTTTTCCCAAAATCCGAGCCTCCGTGAGCCCCTCCGACCCCGTTCGACCCACCACCGACACTCGACGCCACCTCCCGGGTCGCCGCCTCGCCTCCGGAGTCGCGGATCACCGCCGCAACACCACCACGAGCCGCGATCACGCCGCTCTCCGCCTCACACCTCTCGGATCGCGGGTGCTCCTCCGCGATCGCCACGGTTTCGGCTCCCTCCGTCGTCACATCGTCCCCTCCGACTACCACGACACCCTTCCCCGCCTCCGTAGCCCTTTTCGACGTCAACACCACCCCCACCCGTCTCTCCACCTTCTTGGATCCGATCCCCGCGACCAGTACCCCGTCGACTTGGATCCTCCGGCTACTCTCCCTCACCACGGCGTCCTCCTCTTCGATCGCGGCACCAACTCTCTCTCTCTTCTCCTTCTCGGTGGCTCATGTCGCTTCTTCTTCTTTCTTCTTTCTTTCTTTTTTTGTTTGTTTTTTGCGTTAGGGTTTGCGAGAATTGAGAGAGGGAGAAGTGTTTTGAAGGGTTTAGCGGGTCGGGTTATCGGGTTAGGGCTCGGGTTTGGGCTGTAGGTTGGGCCGGGTATTACAGGTTTGCTGCGTCCTGAGGATGTATTCCCACCAAAGCTTGGCTTCTCTTCTAGACGTTGCAGTAATGCTTCAAGTTTGTTCTTCTCTATGTTGTAGAAGGTGCACTGCTGGAACATTTCTTCCATCAATTCATGCCATTTGTAATAGACCTTTGAATCTTTATGTCCATGGAATTCGCATATTGGTTGAGGCCTTGTTTTTGCTTGCCATAGTGTTCTCCTTGTGGTTGTGGCTTGATATGTGTAGCTCCATGAGATGTTGCGGGTGTTGTCTGGAGGTTTTGGTCAATCTCTTCACAGTCTACTTCTTCATATTGTACATCAGAACATTCATCTCCAGTTCAAGATTTTTCATAATATTCCTCTTCTTCACAATTTTGTCCATACCCATCTTCATCAATGAATGAAAGTAAGCATAGCTTCCCATGATTGATGTATCTTCCTAGATGAGTATGTGCCTCGTGAGAAAGAAATAGCAACCTAAAAACTCAGTAACACGTTCAAATTAGAAGGGGGATATGGGAGAGTAATTGCACAAACTTAAAAAAAAAAGAAATGAGAAAATAATCTTGCTTTTAAATAGTTTCCTTTGAAGGAAACAAGATATCAAGAAGGATATAATCCTTTTTTGGTTTTTGAATCTATCGAAACCAAAAAATCCGAATAAAAGAAAGAACTGGTCGTGCGGGTGTTTTTCTTTTTTTAATTATTAAGTAAGTTATGATTGAGAATATATTTAATTGTTCGTAAGTTATGTCGGTTGATATAGTTATTTTATAAAGAAAGGTTTGGTCATGTTGGTGTTTATTCTATATTATTTTGTAAAGTTAAATGTAATATGCAGTGGTCATGGTTTTGAAGAGACCGGAAGCAAAGCAAAAAAAAGGCCGATATTTTTCTTTTATATATTAACGTTTTAAAAAATTGAACAAAATAAAAAATATTCAAAACTATATGTGCTTGGGTGGGTTGAACTTAGCAACTGTTTGGTGTATTATATATTAATTGTGTCACTATACTAAAGAAATCTTACATGAAAAAAGGCCGAAAAATACATCATTATATCAGCGGCTGGAAGTTCATGCTTCTTAGGCTTCTTATAAGGGTCAGGCCTCATAATACGAGTAGAGATATGATATTAGATACGTTTTTATGTTTTAGGAGTAATGCCGTAAGATCTAAATCCCTTAGTAAATTTTATAGGAACAGATTTAAATGTAATGACATTTTGTGTAATATTCTACATCATAGTAAGGTTATTTTCAATAGGTACTCCTTTTTTAATAAGATACTACGTGGTTGCCCGCAAATTCACGGATGTAAGTAGGTGTAAACAAAGTATCTAGATCCGAAAAACGAAAGCAAATTCTATCCAAAAAGTGGTACCAAATCTGAACCAAAACAGGTAAAGTCTTCACACAAATGCAAAATTTCGATATTCAAAAAATAGGAAATCTCAATCTAGCCGAAATAGTTGGAGTACTTAAAAATACCATAATTACAGTTATATACTTAAAGAGAAATTTACCTAGAATAACACTAAAAGACTTAAGTATTACTAGAATAACAACTATTTGCTAAACTAACTTCTAATCTTTTGGCAATTTACCATTGAACCCTTCATGTTTTATTTTTCACACTAATTGAAAAAAAATGAAAAATTTTTTTAAAAAAAACTTTAAATAAGAAAACCAAAATTTAAAAACCTGAGAAGAATAAATAAAAAAAGTTATACACTAAAACTAAAAATTTATAAGAAAATAAAAAATTTATAATTAAAATTTATAAAAATAAATTTGAAATAAAAATATTATATAAATGAACATTTAAAAATTTTAGATTAAAAATAAAATTTTAATATTGAAATTAAAATTTGTATCTAACTAATAAAAACGAAAAATAAAAATAAAAACAAAAATACTTTTATAATATAATGAAAGTTTATATAATTAATTTTTTAAAAAGAAGTTCAATAATTTATATTAAAAATAAAAATTTAAAACTAAAAAAATAAAAAATAAAAATTAAATTTTAGAAAATTTAAATTTAAAACCTTTGGTAAAATCAAAATAAAAATTTTAACTAAAAATCAAATTTGATTTAAAACTAATAAAAATGAATAATAAAAAATAAAACTAAAAATTTTCTAATTAACAAAAAAATTATATAATAAAAATGGACTGAACACAATAAGGCATATTGAGATTAATAAAAATTAGAAACATTAATAAAATTATGAAAATTTTATAAAAAATATTAAAGAAAATTTTCAAAATTTAACAAAGAACTAGTTAAAATTAAATAAAATTATTGCAAATTTTTTAAAATGATTAAAAGAAAATAATTTTTTATAAAATTTTTTTAATTTAAGTAAATCATAAAAAGTAAAGATAGATTTTTATTGAAAAGATTAATAAATTGAAATATCACTATAAAAGAATGATAAATATAAAATATGATAAAACATAAAACATTAAAATTAATAAATAAATTTTATTTGATGTTGTTATAGATTTATTTTAACTGTTGTTTAATTCAGTAATATTTTATACAAATCTGTAGCAATGAAAATAAAATATAAAAAATCAAAAACAGTAAACAAATCTATAAAACAAATTTGTAGTGCCGAAAAAAAAACTTTTGTGTTATTCTAGTCAGAGAAAAATCTGTGGCATCATGATAAGAGAAACTCTGTAATCAAAGCATATAAATTTGTGGCTCTCCAAAACTCTATAGCAACATAAAATAAATCAGGAGCCACTTGACGTTAGTCTAGTAATTAACTTTTTCAAAAAAGTCTGTAGTTTTTTCAAAAAAGTTTGTAGCCAAATTATAGACTTTTTAAGCCAATACAAAATTTGTAGTGTCGTGTTTTCAAATTTTTTAGATCGAAAAACAAACTGTTACAGAAAATTTGTGGTGTTTTGAAAAATCTGCAGTAATTGCACAAAAAAATCTATAGAAAACAAAAAGTATGTTGTAAAGTAAAATAAATCTGCAATGATTTTTCAAAAACAAATATGTGAGACACTTAAAACTCTGTAGCATCAATGATGAAAAATCTGTGAAAAAAAACAAATCTGTGACAGATTAATAAATTTGTGGCTTCATGTATGTATATAAATCTGTAGTTTCGGGAAAAAATCTGAGGTTCCAAAAAACAAATCTGTATACAGATTTATAAATTTTGGAGAAGCTAAAGTCACTATAGATTTGTTTCATAGATTTTTTGCACTTTCCAACAAATTTCATTAATGACATTCTAGTAATATTGTTTTTTTAACAAGTTGTTGGAAGGGTATTATGAGTATTAAAAAAACTCAAATAACTCTAATCTTTTGTGATGTTATTCTAGTTAATTATGCCTTTTTCAGGGTTAGTCTAGTTTTTTTCCGTATACTTAAATGTATGAGTTTTTATAAATATCTAAAAAATCTAGAATATACAAAAATGCATGGATTATTAAAAAAAATTGGAATTTTGAGGCTTTTTAGGTTTATTTGGATTTTTGTTTTACATAACCTAAACGTGTATATGAACTTGAATCAAACTCGCAAAGATCATAATTCAACTGCACAAATAGTCGGATGAATCTTAAACTTATAGCCCCGAAAAATCGTAACGTGAATGAACTCGAGCCAAACCCAAATGGATACCTGAACGACCGTTCGGACGCCCACCAATAGACAAAAGTATTATATGGATGATTTAACTGCAATGTAAATTTTTTTTATGTTCACTTATCAGAGTAAAATACATATTTCATTATTAATAGATTAAATGTGAGCTTTATAATCATTCTAATCAAAATAATATGGTGATAAAAAGAGAGATGCGATTAGCGACGCCCTAACGGCGACGGTGGATGACATGATCGTGGTCGCCAATCACACACGACGACGGCTAATGGTTGTTTGGGTTAATTGAAGACGGGATCTAGGGGGTTTGTGCTTGATCGGAGAATATCGAGGTGTTAATGAGGAAGAGAAGGAGTTAATAGAAAGATACAGTTGTGGATTTGATTTTCCGGGTTGTCGGAGGAAAATCTCGCCAATCCAGGGATCTGAGGGGAATCTGGAGTTTTTAAGGGTTAACTGGAGACGAGATTTGGTAGCTTCTCAAGGAAAACAATGGTGGGGATATTCTTTAACGAAGCTTCAAGGTATGATTTAAAGAATTTTTATCAAACAAATCTCTGTCATCTCGAATAAGGAAGGAGAAACTCTGGTTTTCGATTTAGGTATCACTAGGGATTGTCTTTTGATTTCATAGGATCAAATCGTATGTTCATTTCCTTCATATCAAGATCATCTTTCGATTCACATTTATTGGTCTTCCTAAAATCAGAGGCATTGGGTGTTACCATTTATTCAGTAGGTCGACAAGGTCTTTGTCTTCACTACTTTTTGTTTCATCTCCTCTGTTCATATAACTGCTTGACAAGGCTGGTCGGCGAGTGCTACGGTCGGAAGAGGACTCTCTAGGTATTTTTTTTGGTTAACAAGATGGCTCAACTGAGAATCAACATTGGTAAAGGAGTGGTCCGAATAGAGATTGTTAGGTTATCGAAGGCATCCATAGCACGTCGGGTCCATCAGTTTTCTCTCACTCTTATAGGGAGGCTGATGAATCCTATTGTACAACGAATGGAGAATCTTCTGGTTAATCTTTTGAAAATTTGGAAGCTTGAAGGGAAGGTTGAAGGACGAGAACGCGGGAATGGAAAGTTCCAGTTTAACTTCCAATCGGAGCGTGATATTCAGGATGTCTTGACTTATGGACCCTACCATTTTGATGGTTGGATGGTTTCACTAGTCAGATCAGAGCCAGTGGTTAAGTTCACGTCACTGTCGGCCATTACTTTCTGGGTGAAGATCCAAGATATTCCAATGCACTTGTGGGAAGAGGATATTGTTAGGGTTGTGGGTAAGGCCATTGGGGAAGTCAAAGATGTAGACGCCGATTCAGGTAATGTGTTGGTTACTATTGATGGGTTCAAGTCGTTGGTCTTCAAGATAGTGGTGCCGTTTGAACACGGCGAAGAGATTGAATTAGGCCTCAGATATGATAAGTTGTTCGGATATTGCGAACACTGCTTTTTACTTACCCATGATGTGACAGTTTGCTTGAGTTTGGCGGTGAATGAGAGGAATCAACTGGAATGAGAGCACATTGAAAGCACAGGTGGGGCTCAAAAGCGTGAAGGGGCTAGTCGGGAGGGCACGATAAGGCCTCCGGTAAAACAAGCATTGGATATGGAGTTGGTGGAGAGTATGGATCACGATTTGCATAACCGAGATGGAAGATATAAGGGTCGATTGGATAATAAAAGGGCTGGTAGTGACACATATGCTGCAAAGCTAATGCGTTGTGTTGATGATGGTGTCCGGAACTAACCGTTTAGTTCTATGGGATACAAATGCGGTAATCCTCGTCACAACTCTAAGGATATTAGGCCTCATGTTGGGACCACTCTGTATGTTCGGAAATGGCGTCATTCATCTTGGCCGAAGCCTCTGTATGCGGAAAAACGGGTTCAATGGGCGATGCGGTGGTGAAGGCTAGTATGGAGCATCAAAACCAGGATGTCAATTCTGATAAAGGCGAAGTGATTGCAATGGCAAATGATGGAGATGATGGAAATACAGAGTTAACAATGGATGAAGATATGGTCAACAAGGATGATCTTATGGTTGAAGATGGGGAGTTAGTGAATGCTGAGATCCTAGATTCGATTCTGGAGAATGAGGATACACAAGTTGAGGAACCTGCTCTTTTTGAAATGAGTACAGAACCTGTGAGGGAAACAACAAAGATGGATTCTGATAAGGATTCTTATGTGGGAGACTATGGGATCGATGCAGAAAAGAAAGAAATGGTAGCAATGGTGGATTCTACTACTGGTAGTGAAGGTATTGTCTTTTCTGTGACTATTCCTTTTTTACCTCCTATTTCGGGTTTGGATAATTTGATTACAGATTTAAAGGGTTGTAAACTGGAACATAGGAAAAATTATACAGCTAGGAGTACCAATAGTCCGGCTAAAATTAAGGGCATGAGTTTGCGAAAAATGAATAAGATGATAATGGTCTTGCCTAAGAAAATTTTGGATATTAGAGGTAAGAATGCTAAGACATCACCAATTTGTGGTGCAGGGACAAAACCAGTGGATATCGGGACTAAGGGAGGCCCAAAGGGTAGGATACTTTCCAAAAAGGCAAATCAAGGAATGGTGACTCTCCCGAAACTACCGCTCATCCGTGAAGGTTCTGAGTTGAAACTGTCAAGGCCTAGGGAGTGACTTGACAGTAGAAGTGCTAAGAGATTTGTGGAATAAATTTTGGCCTGATATTTTATTTTTATCGGAAACAAAGCAATGTTCTAATTATTTAAAGCAACTCCAATTTCATTTAGGATTCAATAATTTGTACACGGCTGATCCTTTGTGATCAAGTGGTGGTCTAGCGCTTTTCTATAATAATGAAATAAAACTTGATGTTCTATTCGCTAATAATCGAATAATCGATGTTGATGCCTCGTTTTATGCTTTAAAGTTTCTATTTCTTTTGTATATGGAGATCATGTGGTAGCAAATCGAGGAAAAGTTTGGGATAAATTAATGGAAATCGGATCACAACGAATAAAACCTTGGCTATTAATAGGTGACCTAAATGAATTAACTGGTAATCATGAGAAGAAAAAGGGCAACATGAGATTCGCGGCGTCTTTTGTTCCTTTTAATCAAATGTTGAGCCATTGTGGAATGACAGAATTCCCATGTGATGGAGATCAGTTTTCTTGGAAAGGAAAACGAAATAAACAATATGTTCGGTGTAAGTTGAATAGAGCAGTAGATAATGAAGACTGACATAATGTCTTTGAATTTTCGAAGGTGGAATATCTTGCGAGGATTGGTTCGGATCACCGACCAATATTGCTAACTTCCAATTACAAACCAGAAAAAAAATTATCGAAATTTTAGATTCGATAAAAGATGGATTGGGAAGAAGGGTTTGGTATAGGTTATTGCGAATGGTTGGGAACGTACAAGTAATTTTAAAGAACCAGGTTTTGTGGATAAAATACACAACTGTAGAAACTTAATTTCTTGGTGGAGAAAGAATATTGTTAATTTGGGGAGGGAAAGTATTGACGATCTGAAAAGAAATTTGGAAGAGGCTCAGAATGATGACTCGGTTCCCCAGGAAGTGATTATTGAAATAAAACGGAAACTACAAAAAGCTTATAAGGAGGAGGAATTGTACTGGAAACAGAAAAGTCCGAACCTATGGTTAAAAGAGGGTGATAGAAACACGAAATTTTTTCATGCTTCAACTAAACAGCGGAGAGCACGAAACCGTATATCCGGTTTATATGACTGAAGGGGAAATTGGTAAGAGTGTCCCAAGGGACTGGAGACAGTAGCGATTGAATATTTCACTAAATTATTTAAACCAACTACATCAGGTGATTTATCTCAAGTTCTTGCGAATGTTGACACGGTAATCACAGATAACATGAATCAAATTCTAACAAAAGATATTACGGAAGCCGAAGTGAGGAATGTGTTTTTGTTATGCATCCTGAAAAGGCCCCTGGCCCTGATGGGATGACATCACTATTTTTCCAACAATTTAGAGGGATACTAAATGATGACTTGGTTAAATTGGTACGAGAATTTTTCAGGTCAGGAAGTTTTGATACACGATTGAATGAAACTAACATTTGTCTTATCCCAAAGACGGGTCATCCAAAGAAAATGTCAGAACTCTGGCCAATAAGCCTTTGCAATGTGGGTCACAAGATAATCTCAAAAGTCTTGTGTCTACGGTTAAAGAAAATACTTCTGAACGTTATTTCAGAGAAACAATTGCTTTTGTTTCTGGTCGCTTGATTACAGATAATATTTTCATAGCCCAGGAGATGTTTCATGGTTTGCGTACTAATCAAATGTGTCGTTATGAATTCATGGCTGTCAAGATAGACATGAGTAAAGCTTATGAAAGGATAGAATGGCACTTTCTAGAGGCAGTTCTTATTAAAATGGGGTACGCCTCATTGTGGGTGTTTTGGTTAATGTGGTGCGTCTGGTCGGTGTCCTATAAAGTACTTTTTAATGGCCAACCGACCGGCAACATCATCCCAGAGAGAGGGTTACGGCAGGGTGACCCACTATCACCATACCTTTTCATCATTTTCACGGAAGTCCTCATTGCGAATTTAAAACAAAAGGAAATGGAAGGAGTTCTAACGGGTGTTAAGATAGCTACACATAGTCCGACAGTATCGCATCTACTTTTTGTGGATGATAGTTTGTTTTTCTGCAAAGCAGAGGCAACGCAGTGCCAAGTTATTTTAGAAGTGTTAAGGAATTATGGGGCTATCTCGGGACAATTTATCAATTTTGATAAGTCTTCGGTCATGTTTGGCAAAGATGTTCTCGGGACAAAAAAAAAGATACGATGAAAAATATCCTCAATAATACAAAGGAAGGAGGCATGGGAACCTACCTAGGAATTCCTGAAAGTTTAGGAGGATCAAAATGTCAGATTTTTAACTATATTAAGGAAAGGCTAGGCGAACGAGTTAATGGATGGTCATCCAAATTCTTACCAAAAGGAGGGAAGGAGATTTTGATCAAATTAGTTGCTCTTGTTCTTCCACATTATGTAATGTCATGCTTCAAACTCCCTCAAGTACATCGAAGTTAACTAGCGCGATCTCCCAATTCTGGTGGAGTTCCAATGGATGAAACCGCAGTCTCCATTGGGTTGCATGGAAAAAATTATGTATCCCCAAGGTAGAAGGAGGTTTAGGTTTTAAATCTCTGGAAGACTTTAATACCGCCTTATTGACAAAACAATTATGGAGGTTCATTCAGTTCCCGGATTCACTGGTCGCTCAAAAATTAAAAGGTAGATATTTTCGGAAAGTCCACCCTTTAAATGCAAAGAAACCATATTCTCCTACCTTTGGATGGAGGAGTATCTTTTCTACCCAAGAAATCCTCCGACAAGGTATTCAGATTCGAATAGGTTCATGGATAAATACTTCAGTCTGGCACGACCCGTGGATACCAGATACAAAACCACGACCGGCAAGAGGACGTGGTAGTGTGTGGTACCCTCGATTAGAGGTTCAACAATTAATTCACCCTGTTACCAGGGATTGGCACATACCACTACTACACAAATTTTTGGACCCTGATGATATAGCATTGATTCGAAGGATACAACCGAGTCGTAATACGATACATGATGGTTTGATCTGGAATTATACTAAATCATGCCATTATATGATTAAGTCGGGGTATCAATTACTTAATTCTTTGACGATTTCTCAGGTAAATAACAATGGTTAGGGTCCCGGCTTGTAAGCCTTAAAGGCCTTTGTATGGAAGGTAAAATATCCATTGAAAATACAACATTTTCTATGGCAAATGATTACGGGGTGTCTGGTAGTGACTCCAACACTTGGTTCTAGGGGAACACAATGTGATACAGTGTGTAAACGATGTGGTGAAGAGACTATTAACCATATTTTTTTAGTGTCCTTAGGTGATGCAAATATGGATTTTCTGTACCGACCCGATGAACTTGGAACGGTTACCAACAACATCAATCTATACTAATATGGGCTATCTATTCTAGAGGAATCTTCTAAGGACTCAAGAAAGGGGTATAAAAGATATGTTTCCATGGATTTTATGGCTCATCTTGAAATCAAGGAACCAAAAGGTCTTTCAAGGGGTACATATAGAGTATAGGGATATTTTTAAAAATTAAGAGGCTGAATATTTAGCATGGAAGGAAGCTCAGGTTATAACTCCTGTTTTTGAGGAACCAGTTCGAACACAGACAAGAGAAATCAATGGCTTAGTTTGTGGAGTGGACGGGTCTTGGAAACAGACTAACCCATCTTCCGGACTTGGGTGGATCTGCATGAGGAGCGAGGGAAACATAACTTTACTCGGGGAAAAATGCCAAAGAGGGAGTCTCTCATCATTACATTCTGAGATGGAAAGAATTGCTATGGACCTTGTCAGAAATACGTGTTAGAAGAATAAATTGTCAAGCATTCGAAACAGATTGTGCAGAACTAATCAACATTATCCAGCATCCGGAAAATTGGTCAGCTTTCGGCACGCTTACTCAAGATATGCAGTCATTCCGAGACCATTTCCCAGATTTTTCTCTTACAGCTATCCCGCGCATGAAGAACCTGCATGCGGACCGTCTGGCTCGGGGTGCTCGTATTATTTTTAATGATTATAGCATTGTAGACACGAGTCCTCCATCATGGACAACCATTGACGGAGTGATGTTTTAATGAATGTTTGGTTGACAAAAAAATGTGAGCTTTATTTTTATATATTTTTAATATATTAAATTAAGAAATAAAAAATAGTGTACTTGTTTGATTAGCAGTTACTCAAAAACGAATTTTTTTCAAAATGAATAACCATTGTTAGATTTTTTGTCAACTGTACAAAATAATTTTTAAAATGATGAATGTAAATATTTGATATTTTACTCACCTTCTTCTCAAATACTTTTTCAAATGATGAATGTAAAAAATTGGTTTTGTACTTTAAACATTTAATACACAAACAATAAAGAATTGACATAAAAATGCAAAACAAATATCAGAATTTTTATAAAAATATAAATAATTAAATATAAACCATGTAATATTGAATTCCGTGTAAATATAGTAATAAAGATTTTAAATAATATGTTACTTTTCATGTAATAATCAATATGAATTAATGTATGCCTTACTTCACAATCATTGCAATAAAGGTACAGTAGCTTTTATATGTAAATTTTTATTAATTTTAAATAAAGAAATTTTTTTTCAAACGTATAGATTAACTTTCTATAATGTCTTTCATCGTTGTAAATGGAAAATTTATGATTTTATTTATTTATTTCACATCATTATAAGCTGATTTTGGTTCAAATATTCTGAAATTTACTTTTTATATTTATTTATGTTTTTTAATTAAAATGGTATAAGATGATTATGCATCTATCTAATTAATTTTTCCAACCAATGCAATTAACATTAGCTTATATGTAAGGTATAATTAAATGAACCGATTAAAATCATTCCTTTGTGAATTAATTTAAAAATATGTTTTTAGGACGTGCTTAGCATATAATTATAGTAAGTGAATTTTGAACAAGTTTCCAATGCAACGAATAACAAAGACATATGCCAAATATGTAAAAGTTTTGACATAAGTTATCCATTTTCTCGGCATAGAAGATAGTTATTGACGAAGAGAAAATTCTCACAAACCATCAGTATGCTCTTTTTTATTATTATACTCTGAATCAGGTAGTTAGCAACTTTACAAATATAGAGAAGTCAAAACTTGTTGACCAAGAACACTTCACGGTTTCATTAGAAAAAATGTTTTATAGACAATAAATATAAATTGTTAATTGTAATATCTATATATCAAAAATTCTATATAATACTAAAATTAACAATAGAACTTAAAACCGGAATCAATGTCAAAAACCGATTTTTTAAAAATAACAAAAATATCACGATAGAGTTTAATTGCCATAAGCATTTTTCCATATATCATAATTTTCATATAATAATACTGAAAATTAACTACCATAAATGTAAATTCTATTTTGGAAGATATAAAATTATGGCTATTAAATAATTAGCATATCGATTTATATGGTTCGTAACTTATCAATTGATGCAAAAGTTGAATGGAAAGTTAATAAATATTGAATCTATTGCGGATTATGTTTTTATTAAGAGATAACTTATAATTTATTTGTTCAAATTGTATGGAAATTTACCATATTTTGAATTATTGAAATATATTATCCAATAAATTTATATTAAAATATATAAGAAAAATATAATACTATTATATAATCATATTTTAAAAATACATTGATATTTAGATTCTTATAAATGTAAATTGTAAAAATCTCTTGTACTACATGATTATAATATAATATTCAAATTCTTATAATTTAGAAATTTAAATTGCAAAAATACCCTATTAATGAATATGAATTTACAATAGTAACATATAAATATGTTCGTTTTTATATGTCTGTTAAAAAACATTGTGTTTAAAAATCTATTATTTTTTGAAATGAAAGTAACGGTCTCTTGACAAATTTTTTGTTAATGTTTTTTCCAAGAACTTAGTTAAGTTTTTTAAAATAAAGATATTAATTATTATAATATAATATCAAAAGAAAAAGAACCACGAAAATATTAATACTATGTTTCGAAAAAATTTATATCGAGTGATATAATGTTTGGCAACTGGTTCACAAATGTTTAATTAGAGAAGACTGTTTGGTCACTAATTTAATTTTTTTCATGATTTATACATCTACTTTTAATATAAAATTAAATAAAAATAAATTAAACTAAATTAGTAATGCTTCAACCAATCAAATTATAACATTAATTCTCAAACTTCACATTTGGTTGACACCTAAGCGGATTTCATTAAAATGTACTTTCAAATAATATAAATGGAATATATTAGAATTTTTTCATTTATGGGTTTTAAGAAGATAAATAGAAAAATTTAACCGAAGAAAACTGAAAAAAAACATTTTTATGGTTTTAAAATTGTACAACAACAAAATGACTTGTAAAACAAAGGATCAAAACTTTTTATGAGATTTTATTTTAAGATTCAATGAAAAACAGAAACAAAAAACTATTTTTGGGTTTTGGAATTTTTATTGAAAGAACACAAAAAGAAGAAAAAAACACAAAAATTAAACAAGATAAAAGGATAACTTGCATAGACTCCAATTGCACTTTACAATCTCCATAGACTCCAATTGCAATTGACATTTCAAAGATGATAACTTGCATAAGACTTTATTGAATATTGTTTTTTCCTCAAATAGACACCTTTGGACTTGTCTTGGTAATATGGTGGTTGCAAGAGATTGACTGGGCCCAATCATGGATCTTGGGAGTTCTGGACTTGTAAGTGGACTAGGAATGTAGACCAAATTGGTTGGGTCATGGTCCACATCTTGTTGGGTTTAGAATGCGCTGGTTTTTCAAAAATAGTTTCTTCGGGTCCATTGAGTTTGAAGCTATCGCTTTGACTAATTTTTTGTGTTCATTATTTGTTGGAGCTCCTTTTGGTATCCTCATCAAGAGAGATGCAAAAATTAGCAACTCCGAAAAATAAATTTTTCCATTACCTAACATTACTACTTATATGAATTATGAAACACTTGTTGAAAACTCTAAACAGATGTGCTTTTGTTCGACATTTCATTACTTTTGGAACAACTTTGGAAATGAGCTTTGCTTCTCTTTACAAACAATGGACTGGAACACGAAGACCTTTACATATTTTCCGAAGATAATGACGCTTCACACATGTCCATATCACATATGTAAGAAAAAGCACATTACCATATCAATAACTAATTAGACTTCCACAACCACACTACCAATCTAGAGTCGAGAAATCTTCAAAACTTATGAGTTTTTTCTTATATATCACGAGCTTTTTTGTATATATATTTATTTTTATTTATTTTGTAAGTATGTTGTTTTAACCTTCAATATTATATACTAACTGTTTAGTCAAAACTAAAACCTTATTCTACAAGTTATCCACGAAACTTTTGGTTAGATGTTTTTTAGTCAATACGAGTTATTCTTATCAATCATTAAATCTTAATTAACATTTTATGCTTATAAAAGAGTAATATTATGTGTGTTATTTATAAATTTTTTATTTCAAAATACCTTCATAAATTTCTTTTTCCAAAATTATTATTCTCAAGATATTAAAAACACACACAAAATGATTTCAGTGGTTTAGAATTTGAATTTTTGAATTTGGATTTAGTATTTAGGGTTTAAGGTTTTGTTTTAGGATTCAATGTTTATTTAGAATTAAAAATAATAATTTTTACAAAAATTAATAACGATATTTTTAAAACATAAAATTGTTTGTGGTATATTTTATAACTATCTTTATTTTCATAATCAGACACCAAGTACTTCTAAAACGCACTGGTTAATTGTAATGAATCATTAGCTTTTAGTGTCATATTGTAACTTGATTGCATAAGTTTTATGAATTTGGTGAAATTTTTAACGTAATTGATGATAAATTTTTCTAAGTGATCTTTTGATTGTAATATAAATTTATAAAAGATTTATCGTATTGATGTTTTATGTAGAGATATCTGCTTATTGAGTTTATAGTGTCTATTATAATATCTATTTTGTGTTTGATAAATACTTTCTAAACCATGTGGCATTTGAATATCTACTTCTATTGTAGGTATACCTTAAATTGTATTTAAGGAGTGAAAAAACTTCATAACTATCAGAATATCATTATGAAATCGATCTAGTGGTCAAGAGTTTAACGACTTATATGCTAATTCTGAAATTTAAAGACTTATATAATTATTTTGGAGTTTGATTTTGATTTTTAGAGAAGGCCAGAGAAAATTTGAATTATGATTGTTAGTTATAATAAAACTAGATGGTTCTCCGCGCAATGCGTGGATAAATTATTATCAGAATGTTAATTATTTATTTGATTTAGTATAACTAATGATTTTGTTTTGATCATGATATAATTAATGATTATGACTTTTACAAAATTTACTAACGTGTTTTCTTGATATATATCATTATTATCTATAGTTTTCATTGTAGAAATTTATTGCTACTGTGAATAGATAAATTTAAAAATATACAGATTTATTATAAATTGGATTTTTAAACTTAAAATGTTTTGTAAATTATAAAGAAAATTTGGGTCCTTCAAACTAAATATTTTTATAATATAATTTAATACAAAAATATTTTTATGGATCATTTAAATATAATTTGAGAAAAATGTGAAATTATATATGTGGCGTATAATATGTATCAAATAGAAACCATGTTACAATTTTTCAGATAAACAATTATTATAATGATAACTAGAGTTTAACCCGCACATCCGTGCGGATATTTTTTCCATACTATCATAAACATTTTAAATTGTCTTTAATTACATTATTATAGTGATTTGTTTTGTATACTTTACTATTTATTAATTGTTATTAAGTTTTTTAGTTAGGCATAATAAATTCATAATTTGAATAATCAAACAGAGTTCAAAATATATTTTTGAAGATATATAATTGTAGATATAAAAGTTTCATATATGTTAATAACTTTACTTTTTGTATAATATTACATAGTTTACAAAATTTAACTTGTTTAAGTGGTGAATGATAATTTATTTAAATAAATAATTTAAAAAGAATAACATAAGTTAATTTAACTATTTAATATAATTTTTTCATATTCAATTCATATAGTACTTCTATTTAATATAATATAGACTATAATTATGAAATTTATCTTAGCTTAGAAATTTTACTTTTTTATTATTAAATTTTAACTAACATTAATTTATAATAATATTATAATACTAATTACGAAATTAACTAATGCATTATTTAATAAAATTTAAAATTTCTAGTAAAATTTTGTTAGATTTTTCTCAACATATTTTGTTATAACTAAAAATAATTTCAAAATTATAGTTAAAATTTATTTATTATTAATATCTTTCTTGATTACTAAAATATTCTAGAAATATTATATATTTATTTGATTAATATAAATAATCAAATATGTTATATGTAATTAATTAAATGGTCTTATTATGACTTTTCAATAGTAGATAAAATAGTGACTCTATTTTAGTAGAGTAGATTAAAAGTTAGGTTACCATGTCTAATTTTTTTAATTGCAATCAAATTAATTTAAAACCAATCAAATTATCTTAAGTTGTCACGTCATAATTTTTTATTAAAAACAATTGTGGTGATGACATGTGTAATTGATGATAAATTTTTCTAAGTGATCTTTTGATTGTAATATAAATTTATAAAAGATTCATCGTATTGATGTTTTATGTAGAGATATCTGCTTATTGAGTTTATAGTGTCTATTATATTATCTATTTTGTGTTTAATAAATACTTTCTAAACCATGTGGCATTTGAATATCTACTTCTATTGTAGGTATATCTTAAATTGTATCTAAGGAGTGAAAAAACTTTATAACTATCAGAATATCATTATGAAACCGATCTAGTGGTCAAGAGTTTAACGACTTATATGCTAATTCTGAAATTTGAAAACTTATATAATTATTCTGGAGTTTGATTTTGATTTTTAGAGAAGGCAAGAGAAAATTTGAATTATGATTGTTAGTTATAATAAAATAAACTAAAATATTAATGATGATGTAATAGACACTAAAAGTAAGATTTTATAATTTTGTATAAAACTTTTTTATGTAAAACAATTTTCTCAAAGTGCGTTTTAATATGAATTTCAAAATTTATGAAACAATATTTTTGTAATCTCTCTCCTATCACATTTTTCCTACGTGAATTATGATTTGTCGGGATAGGTAGCTATGATCTGGAAACTTACATTTTATGTTCTGTAACAATAATAATTCCGAAAATCACTGCGAGACTTCAATCGGAGGTAACTCCGCCTAATCTGGCTCCGCCGCCGTGAAATACGCCTCGCCGGACGCAACTCATCCTCAGTCGAAGTGGTTTGACTCGAATTGGTGCAGACTCACATGGAATATGACGAAACCCTAATCTCTGGTAAATTGGGGGAAAGCGGTTCTGTGATCATTGAAGGTGATGAAGCGGCTCTGCACATGCCGATTGATACTCAAACGCCTCTTACTCCTCTCTTTGCTTCTCTAGTTGATGATACCAGAAGAGATGCTATGTGTGAAACGACCCCAGGAGGTGAAAGTGAGGTTGCAGCTATACACTCAATTGAAAGAACCCAAGTCTCTCCAAGCTCACCGATTACTCAATCAACAGACATCAGTCTTGAAAACAGTAACCGGGTAATCCCTCATCTCCAAGTTCCTCTTCCTGATGTACCGCCTTCGTTGGAACCCTTTGTTCCGACTCTCGGTGCGTGGACAAAGCCACTCAAGTTTGTGCGACCAGCAACGCCACCAACGCCTTCCTCCCCTCGACATTATGATCCACTCATCGTCAGCGCTCAACTGGAGGCTTTCTGGCCTACACTAACTGATGGTGCTCGATCACAGATGAAACAAGGTGAAGGAACCACAACACAGTCGCAGTTACCGGTGTCTAAGCTCCCACCGCCTGAGCTTAAGGCTGATGGTACCTTGAGATTCCCCTGGGCAGCACGGATGGATCCAAGCTCCAGGAACTTGTACCGTGCAGCCCAACCGACATATAGACTTGATGGCACACCGGAGGTTACCATCCCATCAAAGGTAATCAAGCTTGGCCCTGAAAACAAAGAAGAGTACATTGTAGGGCAGTTTCATAGATGTCTAGCTCCGCCTGGTGGACTTATTTATGCTGTGTTAAATAGGCTTTGGGGTAGGAATTGTAAAATATCAACCCGGAATGTTGGACAGTCCACTATTCTAATTCGCATACCTCACAAGGAAACTAGAGAGTGGGTAGTGCATAGAGGTTTGTGGCATGTGGATGATTGCCTCTTGTTTGTTGCTCCATGGACTGCACAAGGGACTTTCAACATACCTGAGATCTCCACAATTCCAGTATGGGTCAATTTGAAAAATGTTCCAAGTTGTTGCTATTCTAGACTAGGACTTAGCCATGTTGCATCAGGTCTAGGTGAACCAATGCTCACCCATAAACCAAGGTTGGACCCTCTAAGCCTAGGGGAAGCAAAAATTTTAGTTGAGGTTGAATTGGATAAACCCTTTCCCAAACAGATAGCCCTAGATGACAAAGATGGGAATATCTACCTTGTAGATGTAGAGTATACTTGGATTCCTGCAACGTGTGATAGGTGTGGTAACCTCGGGCATAAAGCCAAGAGATGTCTGCTACCTGTAAATACTGAAACTCCACCTGCAGGAACAAAAAAAGTTGTAGCTGAAACTACAAATGAGGTGATACAAACTGTGGAAGTTGAATCTAATGAGAATAGATACAATCAAGGTGGTGTAATACACACTGAGAAGAGTTCCAATGGGTCTGCTGTGAGAAATGAGCTTTCACCTGCAACATGTGTGCCTCCAATGGAATCTCAGTCCATTGATCAATCCACTTCCGAAGCTCAACAAATGCAGGTGGAAGATGCATCTGCTCATAGGAATGGAAAAGAAGTGATCATAGACACTACGCCATCACCACTTACTCTGCACCAGCAGGTACTTACTTCAAAGAACTTAAGCTCATCTCCCTCTTTCAAACCACTAGCAGGTCTACAATCTGCTCAAGCTTTACGGAAACAAACTGTGGAAGAAATTCCAGCCCCTATTATCAGTTCAGAGTGTGTTGAAACCTCTGAACTTGATCACTTAATCTCCTCACACCAAGAAGCCAGCCTCAACTTTGGGTTCAATGACAAGGGGATTCATTCTCCTATCCTTGATCAAGAAGACGAAGCTGAGATTGAGTTTGGAAGACGTCCGCTTTCAGTCACTCAAAGGGTGGTCGGCAAATTAAGCCTTCACAAAAATTTCAAGAAACAGATTGGGTTACGGTTTTAGGAAGAGGAAGACGAGGCCGTCGAGGTCGTGGTTCCAAAACCTAAATACTTACAATTCAATCTTCTTGTTGTACTAATCTAATGGTGAACAAAACTGTTTGTTTGTCATTTACGTTCCTTGTTACATGAAAATGTATCCTCTTTATCAAACTCTATGGTTCATTAGAATCATATCTTGTAATTGTTCTATTTAAATTTGAAAGCTTTTTATCAAAAAAAACAATAATAATTCCGATATAAAAAGTTGAGTATTAAACTGAAAAAGAAGAAGATAAAATTTCCAATTCCGGTATTATTCTTACATAAAAGCAAATGGCGACAACCACCATCCGATCAAAATTATGTAATTTTAGAGCCGTTGTACATAAATAGAATTAAAAACAAAAACAAAAAAAACTTCTCTTAAAATTTTTTTTTTCTTTGCTTTTCGCCGTTAAAGCGGGAAAGTTCTGTCCGCCGGTTAATTCCGCCGGAAAATTCGAGACCACCGTCATTCGACGCGGCGGGGACAGAGACTTCTTGCCTCTAACTGTTTCTCCTTTCTTTCCCCCTTTTCACATTTGTTCTCTTTGACCACGGTCGAATCAACCGTAAACCCTAGATTTTTTTTGTTGTTTTCTTTTTGTATCTCCGATCAAATGGAGTCTCGAGGATCTTCTGATCAAGAGGATGAACAGATTGTTCAAGTAAGAGAAGCTTTGATGTGTCCCGACGGTGAAAAATATGAGGGTTTGCGAACGGCGAGGTTCCTCAACTATACCACCACATCTATAGACGACGACGTGTTCGAACTCCCTCTCGACGCCTTTTCTTATCGATCTGAGGCGATTGATCCGGAGAAATGGACGGCGAAGATCTCGTTTCCCGGGTGGAGATCTCCGTTGGTGAACTGGATCGAGTGGGTGGACGCGATGGCGGAGTCACACGCGGCGGTGTGGAGGGAATCTGGTGTTTACGATGCGATTATGTCGTCTCGATATGAGGTAAAAAAGCAGGTTGATCTGATTATGGCTTTGGTGGAAAAATGGTGCATCGAGACGAACACTTTCGTTTTCCCTTGGGGCGAAGCGACGGTGACTCTTGAGGATATGATTGTTCTCGGCGGATTCTCTGTCATTGGGAACAATGCTTTGGCTCCGGTCAAACGAGCAGATATGAAGGAGGTTGAGGAGAAGATGAAGAAGGCAAAACGTGAGATCGAGGCAAAATTCGAGAAGAAGAAGTGTTGCGTTAGCTTTTGGATGAAAGAGATGATGAACTCAGGGAAGGAAATTGAGCATGAGGCGTTCATGGTCTCATGGCTTTCCCGTTTCGTCTTCCCCAATTCAGCTGATCTGCTGAAGGAGAGGTTGTTTCCAGCTGCAATTCAGCTCACTAAGGGGGTTAAGGTGGCTCTGGCTCCAGCGGTTTTAGCCAGGATTTATTGCGATCTTGGTGTTCTAAAAGAGCACCTCGCTGGTTTTCGTGAGAAAGAGATGGTGGAGGTGAATTCTCCATTCCATTTTGTGCAGATTTGGACTTTAGAGAGAGTTATGGAGTTGCAGCTACCAGGCCAGCCAAGCCAGTTAAAGACTGGTGAACCACGTATAGCACGGTGGCACCATCATGGTGGCGTCCAGGATGAGTATGGCTACCCCGAGAATATCAGAGCGATTCTGGACTCCGCCAAAGAGAGTTTTGACTACCGTCCATACACAAAACCTCTGAACAACTTCAAATTCCCAAAGTTTTACCTGGAAGATGACTGTTGGGTCCGTGTAAGACCTGATGAGAGCATTGTAGCCTTTGGCCGCTGTTTGAGGTTCTCTAAACTCGTTGGACCAGACTGCATTGAACCTTATTATCCTCACCGTGTGGCATTGCAGTTTGGTTATGATCAGGATATTCCCGGCATGGTTCCAGCTAGGATTGAGACACCGGAATTAGCCTGGAAAGATTATATCCGTCCCATTCCCGATGGAATGTTGTACATTCCTGCTCGGCTCCACGAGGCTGATGTTACAGTTGGTTATATTCGGTGGTGGAAGCAATCTGTTGCTGTTTTGCAGGCTGAGGGAAGGAAAATTCCCCACAAGCTTCTGGCTTCACCTCCAAAACATAAACTTGTGACTACAGCAAGTGCTACAACAGCCACAACGACAACAAAGGCAACATCTTTTTCCCCAGGGAAGTGGAAAACATCAGGTGCAAAAGTTGAGGAAAAGGATAAAGAAGTGGTGAAGAAGAGGGAAATGGAGACGAAGAGAGGGACTTCTGTTACAGGTTCATGGATCGAGGTGAATAGAGGAAATGGTAGGAGCCCTGGCAGTAGTAGCTATGCAGGGAGTCTCACGGGCTCAGAGCAAGCGAGTAAGCAGCCTATAAAGATGCCTGAATGGGTCCAAAGATCATCACCCGGGTCGACAAAAAGCTCTTGTAGAAGCTCAGGCAGAGCAGTGGCTGATGTTAAGGATCTTAAGGGAGCTCTCAGGGGCTCGGGGGGAACAAAGGGTCAGGGTCATGTCACGTTTCAGCTCCCTAGTTCCCCCATGAGATCTCCATCCAGCACACATACATATTCGCCAAAACAAAGCGGTAAAATAATGTGCTCTCATGCTCAGATCTCATTGATGATTGCATTGTTCCTGGGTTGACTTCTTGCTTTTCTTTAGTACATTCTCCAGTAAAAAAACCAAGAATTCGGGTAGCAGACATGGCCAAACAATCGAGCTCCTCACCTCGAGTGCCGAGACATACATCATCTGTTCCTCTTCCTCCCAGGCGGAAGAACTACATAAAGATCGACAATTCCACAAGCCCACGAGTTTCAAAAGAATCGAGCACATCACCGACACTTTCTTGTTCTCCTTTAAAGAAAAAGGAGTCACCAAAATATTCTGAACCTGTCAAGTCGCATGGTCAGAAAATTAACCCAAGCCCCCGAGTTTCAAAAGAACCATACAGGCCACAAAGATCTCATGAAGCTGTCAACTCGCGTGATCAGAAAAATTCCCCAAGCCAGCGTGTATCGAGGGGAACGTACAAGTCATCATCTTTCTCTGGTTCCCCTTCTTTAGCGAGGAAGAAGTCACCAAGGTCTCATGAAACAGTCACTTCTCTTGGTAGCAACAACAGTTCCTCAAGCCCCCGGGTTTCAAAAGAACTGAACAAATCACCATCTCTCCCCACTTGTCTTTCTTTACCGGGGAAGAAGCCACCAGGTTCCTCTGAAACTGTCGATTCGTGTGGTAATTCATCACCTGGAGGCAATTCTGCTGTCAAGATAAACACTGACGGAAGCATCACACTTGCAAAACAAGAATCATCACAGAGAAAAACTCAACTCGAGGCTAATGTGAAGTGTCTGGAAGAGATTGTGACTTTGCGTAAGCAGGTTAACGAAGAAGGGGAAGAGACATATCAGATACCGAAGCAACAGTTTGAGGATTTAAGCCAAGGGGTCCATGATGTTTTACATGATCTGCAGTCTATCAAACTCGCACTGAACATACAAGATGATGAATAGATCCTGTGATCTTTGAGTAGAAAAACTGAAAAAAAGGCTTCTTTTATTTTTGTTAAAACTCAATTGATACAATACTAAAGTGAGATCCAACAGGTTATTGACACACAATTGACAATACAATTAAAATAATGTGAAACAAAAAGACATTTTCTAGTTCTCTTCTTTTTTTTTTCTCCAAAACATTTTCGAGTTCTCTTTGCTCCTAGATGCATATCTTTTTTGAACTGTAATCACGATGTCAAATGGGAAATCGCCTAATCCGACTCTAAACTAATTGTTACTACTTGCACATTTTTTTCCAACTTATCTATCCCCAAACCTAAGTAAAATTCAAACTTCATACTCGAACTTCTCAAAACCGATTGATGCCCACCTCATCTGTAACGAAGTTTGGCTCCCGTTAACGGCAGCTGACGTGGACGATGACGTTGCAGTTGAGTCACGAGAACTCAATGAAACGACGTCGTTTTGCCCAATTTGCATTTTAAAACTTAAAGCAAAACGTCGTGGTTTGTTTTAAGTGCTCTTCTTCTTCCTCTAAACATACATCGACAAAGAGACTTTCAGAGAGAGTGAGTTAGGGTTCGAAGAGGAGAAATCGAAGCTTGTGAATTCTCTGTCTTGGCGTCCTTTTCCTGATATTGCAACACATAAATCGTTGATTCACTTGGGATTTGCTCGTTTCCCCCAAAAATGAGGTAATATTGGATTTTAAGATTTTCATTAGGTCGATCGTTGTTTAAATTGGTTTGATACCGTAGTTTCTTTGGGTTATTGATGGGTCGCAGGCGTTAATTTTGTCCTTATGTCATTGCTTAGAGTTTAATACGTTTCAATATTTTCCACGATGGGTTGTTTGAGACTTTTGAGAATGGCGAAATCACATATGCTAGAGCTGCTGTTGATGTTCTTGAATGTCCGTCAGAGGACTAGTTTAGTCATATACACAGTGAGTTAACTTTGTCTATCTATGGACAAAGGATTTCGTATAAGCTTCCATTTGAGAGTTTGAAGGAGTTAAAAGATTATGTGTGATGATAGTGATAACTATTCAAAGATATGTGTGAGGCTTCCAATTGGACTAGAATCACACACACACACATATATATATATATATATATATATATATATATATAT
>OVAN01004809.1:0-24907 GCA_900406275.1 Anastatica hierochuntica
ATCTAATCTACTCAACCCATAAATCACAAATGAGATCTACTCACTAATCATAATGATCAAGCAAGAAATCATAGAGATAAATATGATGAACATCATGATTAAGAAGAAGAAGGAAGAAAGAAATGCAAATTTTACTTAGATCCAAAAATTCTTAGAGACAATCATCAAAGGAATAAAAGATAAAAGATTAGATTTTTTGCAAAATCAAACTTAGGTTTAATACAAGAAGAAATGTCTTTAAATACTAAAAATGAAACTGGTTTAGGCTAAACCGCAGGAAATCCGGTTCGGTTCATAATCTTGGCTTGAGACGGAGAAAATACCGACTTGCGCACGGCACGCGCAGGTCGGTACGCGTGGTCGGTATGCTCGGACGGTTCTCGTTGTGACTGGTACCGAGGTGCGCAGCTCGGTATGCGTGGCTCGGTATTTGAATATCGAGCTGTGCGTTTCAGGGGCGTGGGTCGGTACAGCGGTCGGTATCGGCTCTCCGGATGCGCTGTGAGTGATACCGACCTGTGTAGGTCGGTATCTTGGGCCGGTACGCTCGTACCGACCTGCGCAAGGAACGCGCAGGTCGGTATTCAGGTCGGTATGAGTCCTCCGGATGCTCTGTGAACTGTACTGAGGTGTGCAGGTCGAGAGTCTTAGATCGGTATGCTCGTACCGACCTGCGCAAGGCACGCGCAGGTCGGTACTCTGCCCGGTATATCACTGGTGATGGCTTTTCTTGCGTTTCTTGGCTCGAGACTTGGTCCGTTTGTGCTAGTTCTCTCAACATTGATTCAATTTACCTGAAAAAGGGTATGAAAAGAGAAAAATGCAAATCCTAAAGACTCTAGACTTGAAACACTAAAACAACTAGAAATTAATCCTAAAACTCTAGATGAAATGCCTAAATACACGAAAAAGACTTCTAAAGATTACTCCTAAAATACAAAAATACGATAACATCAGCTGAAAGGCCTATAAAACTTTTCTGGGTCCTTGACTCAAATTTCTAATCTTGATAGGCCCTTAGGGCTTTTACCCCATTTTCTGTTTGGCATCTTCTTACTGCTTTTCACTCCTTCGACCTTTTATTGCTTGATCATCTTCTTAGACTATTATCTTAGTAGACATGCTCTATCGAGGAGACGCCGAATCAATATTGAAGTCTTGGTGAACCGCAGTAGTTGCCTTCGTAACAGATGGGTTTGCACTGGATTATCTCCAAACTTCTTTATGAAGGTATAGACTATGAATTTGGATCCGTCTTTTTAGATGTCTGATCCTCTTAGTCCCATGGCAGAGGTTAGCTCCTTGCGCTCTCGTCTGAGTTCCAGGGCTTTCTAGCTCTTTGGACATGACATTCGGATTTATGGGGCTCTCGGCGTTGGACGGTTGAAGCACTCTTTAGCTATTGGTTCTGGTTGCACTGCTGGGGACTAGAGATCCATAGCTTTGGTAGATTCAAGATCTTTTTTCATTGAATCCCTCCTCGAGGGAGCGTGGGCACATGGCCCTAGTGGACTATGGTCTCTAGGGCATTAGATTTACAAACTTTCAGTTTTGGTATCTAAGCCCGGGGGAACATTGCCTTAGAGAACCAAGGATTCGTGATTGTCATAACCAAGTGTAACTGTGGGGCATCTAGCCCTGGTGAACCATAGGTTCATATCTGTCATACTATGAAAGTTTGGTTCTGTGAGACAAGATCTTGCCAATTTTACGCTTTATGAGTCGCGAATTCATAAGTGTTTAATTGTCAAGCCTTAAGCTCGATTAGATCATGTTTTATTACATAGATTGGTAGGCACACCTACCTCTGGGCACACCTTCCTATTTGGACATTTAGTCCCTAGGCGCGAAGCCTTATTGACACTTTGTGTCAGAGTTTTTGCTAGCTTTATTGTGACCGACGGGTTTTAATTTTTTCTATGAGCCGCGTACTAGGATGGACATGGGTCCACATGTCCATTAGTTTTGCTAACTCATATTTTTAATGAATTGCATCTACCATTGTTAGGAGCATGTCCGCATTTCGCCATGGCTTTTCAACCATGGTGTTTAGGAGCCCATCCGCATTAGATGGACCATAATTAGGAGCTTGTCCGCAGTCTACCATAGCTTTTCAACCATTGTTTTTAGGATCCCATCCGCATTATATGGATTTTTTTTTGGGCATAAGGCCTTGGTGGACATAAAGCCTTAGTGGGCGCAAAGACTGAGTGGGCTTAAAGCATTAGTGGACGCAAGACTTGAGTGGGCTTAAGCTTTGTCGGGTCTATGGTTGTACCCTATTTCCCTCTGAAAAGGAAGTCGCAAGCATCATTGATGCTCACGGCTCTCTCCGTTTAGATTGTCCGATTATCCTTGATTATTACTAACCTAGGTTCTCGTGGTTAACCCAGTCCACAACATTTAGGCTCGGTCTAGTTATTTTTGGAGACGTTTAATTTATACCAGCTTTTCTTTAAAAAGAATCGCTTAGGTGATAAATCGCTCTTTCACTAAAAATCAATTTTTTATACTAGACTTGCCCCTGCATCATGGACGGTTAAATATGGAAAAAATCAAAATCAAAATCCCCCAACCATGGCCCCATAGTTTATTGGGCGCCATGGTCTAAGGGTTTGCTTACCTCGATTGACCCCCTTGCTCCCATTAGGCTCGCCTCTTTCCTGTGGTCTTGTCTCCCTGATCGGTATGCGGTAATTTTCTTCGAGGGCTGCTTTCTTTATGCAATGGCTCGACAGAGATTTCCATGGCTACGGACATCGAGCGAGGCTTTGGAGTGACGGCTCTGAGGGTCGTATGGTAGCATGAGTGGACTTGTTCCTGATCTCCTCTTATCTCTTTTATTCCCCAAGGTATTGGAAATTTTAAGGACTGATGTAGAGTCGATGGAACGGCCTTCATACTATGTATCCTGGGCCTCCCATTATTGCGTTGTACGCCGAGGAGCAATCTATGATAAGGAACTTGGTCCTTTGGCTGATACCTCCGGCGTACACTGGTAGGGTTACTTCTCCGATGGTCTGTTTCACTTTGCCACTAAATTCGACTAGAGAAGTGGAATTTTTGGTGATCTCTTCTTCGTCTAGTCTCAAGTCTTATAAGGCGTTGGTGAAGATTATATTAGTTGAGCTGCCATTGTCGATGAGGATACGCCTCATAGGCAGTTCGAAACTTTTAATGATATTACCAGGACATCATGGTGCGGAGTTATCACTCCTTCTTCGGTATTGGTGGTGAAGCTTATTACGCCAAGATCATCTTCACGTTCTTTGTTAATTGCCATGGCATCTACTCCGTAATGGACCTTGGCAGCGCGAGTGCTTCTCTTGGCAGTAGAGATTTTCACTCCGCTTACCTCTGATCCTCCAATGATGAAGTTGACGATATAACCTTTCCTTGGCGAATTAGGCCTTGGCCCCATGGGGACGTCATTCTTGGTTTATTTGTGAATGAGTGCCTTTTCCTTGTCCAAGAGAAACTCTTGTAGGCATCCCTTCATGAGCAACTCATTCACTTCGAGCCTTAGCTGGAAGTAATCCTTCGTTAGGTGATCGTGGTCGTGGTGAAAATTGCACCATTTAGATGTGTATCTCTTGTGCTGGGGGCCCGCATTTTTACCGGCCACTTGACGTTTCCGGTAAGATGTCCCAGCTGGGTCACTACTTCAGCTAGGGATATCATCATGTTGGACATGTCTGGCTAGGTCATGGGCACATACTTCTCGTGCTCCGCTTTTGCTAAGAGTTTCGGCCATCCTTTGGAGCCACCCTTGGCGGAGTTTTCAGGTCCAATCTTAGCTTTAGATTTATCATCTCTAGTGGTCTTGGAGTGACCATGTGCTTTGGGATGATTTCTGTGCGCCAATTGGGCCTGATAGGTTGGGTCCTCCTCCCATTTAATTTAAGCCCAGGCTTTGGAGACTACATCCTCCATAGTGTGGTAGGGGTATTTGGCGAGGTCTTTGTACAGGTCACCGTCGTTTAGCAATCCTGGTATGAAGGCTGAGATGATCGTGGAGGTGACGCAGTTAGGAACCGACACTTTCTCCCTGTTGAATCGGTGGAGATACTCCCTCAAGCTCTCGTCTGGGCGTTGCTTGGTTCGATAGAGATCGTTAGAGGAGCGTCTTAAAACTCGGCTGCTAGCGAACTGCTCGATGAAGCAGTCTGTTAATATGGCGAATGAGTTGATGTAGTCGTTGGCTAGGTTGGAGTACCACAGTAACGCTGGACCTGTGAGGGTTGCTCCAAAACCCCTTACACATACAAACTTCCAAGTACTCGTGGCTGATGGGGGCAATGAGCATGTGTTGGCGATACTGCGAGATGTGCGTGTCTGGATCAATGGTCCCATCGTATAGTGTCATGATCGGCCAAGCGAACCTTTTAGGAACTTCGCTAAAAGCGATAGCGTCGACGAAGGGCATGTCTGCATAGGAGTTGGGAGTGCTCTTATGTGGAGCTACTCTCAGTAGATGCTTTATCATATTCTCCATGGCTTCTAGCCTTCCCGTTAACATGGCTTCTACACCAAGGGCCTCGTTGGCCTTTTCCTCGTAGGGTTTGTTAGGGTCGATGTGATGGTGAGAGCCACGAGTTTGGGTCAGCCCTAAGCTTGGAATCTCTTGCGTCTGAGCCTCCTTAACGACCTTCGTTGACGTTTCGCCTAGTGGCTGTATCGACGAGACTTTCCTTTTGAATCTAGCACACCTTTCGTCGTCTTCGTTGTCAGCGTCAGGTGTACGAGCGTTTTTCTCTGCCGCCGAAGCTTTGAGAATCGCGTTCTCATCTTCTAAATCCTTCAGTCGAGCTTTGTTTTCTCTCAGCTTTGCCGCGATCAGCTCGTATTCTTGAAACTTCATCATGATCGTGGCGCCGTCGGCTGTCTCAAGTGTTTCCTCCTCGGGTTGAATTGCAGCTGCCTCCTCAGACGTGGGCTCGAGATTTTTGCTACTCTCTGGTTCGAATGAACTATCAGATTCTCTCATCGTCGTTTCTTTTGTTCTTGTTGAAATCTCACCCTTCTTCTAGCGTCAAACTGTTTAGGATTTTTTGGTGATTCTTCGATGAAGAAGAACAAGAACAAGAATGTAAGAGTTTTAGAGAGAGATGAGCAAAATATCTGTAAAACGATTCTTCTTTATTTATGAATAAGAGAGATCGGTTACAATATATGATTTTTTGGTGTAAAGTTTCAGATCCTTGAACTAGGGTTCTTCCCTTTGTATTTATATTCTTCGAATCAGAGTATTTCCATATATTTTTATGGATAACTTCTATATTCGAGTCTATCTTATAAAATAAGAAATGTTTCCATAATTCATTAAGGCATTTATCCTTATCTCTTATGATTTAGATCGGTTAAGGGGAATATCCGTCCTACCTCGGCTATGACCTCAGCTTGGCTGTGTGTTCTTGGCTATGGCCTTGGTTTACACGTAAACCTAAGAAGTTCGTTTATGTCTCCTTAGTCTAGCTATGGCCGGACTCTAAGGAAATAAAATTACCCCCAATAATTTATATATTCTATTAATATTTTTCTTAACAAACCAAGAATATAAATTTTTTAAAATATCGGACAAAATATTCTTTTGATAAACAATAGTCAGCTAACAGACACATATTATAACATATACATATTATAACACACGAATCTGTTTACAAAACAGTGAAGAAAGTTAAATATCTACCTTATTGTAACATATACATATTATAAAGGTTGGGTTCGGTTCGGATTTTTTCGGGTTTGGGTCGAGTTTTATAAAACTATTAAAATCTGGATAGATCTGATTCATTTTTCGGGTTTAGGTATTTTCGGATTCATATGCAGGTTTTATTAGGTTTTTCCAAATTTTTTCAGATATTTTGGGTTTTTCGTGTTTAGGTTTTGTCCAAGATTTTTTTTATTTGTAGGTGTTTTGGGATTCGGGTTCAGGATTTTTGAACTAATAAAAGCAAGTATATGGGTATAGGGGTATAAGGGTAGGAATGTAAATATGTGTGTGCAAAAGTTCGGGACATTCATATACTACTTCGGGTTTTAGATTCGGTTCGGATAAAACTTGAAACCTGAAATACTTGAGCATGGAACCCGTTCTGATTTTTCACATGTTTTTCGGGTTCGGTCTCGGGTTTTCGGGTCAGATTTGGTTTGGGTTTTCGTTTTCAGTTTTTTTTCAACCTTATGTGTAACATAGGAAAATATATCGTCAATTATTTCGGGTTCGAGTTCGGTATGTATAATCAAAAACATAAGGGTAGGAATGTAAATATGTGTGTGCAAAAGTTCGGGATACTCATTTACTACTTCAGGTTTCGGGTTCAGTTCGAATAAGACCCGAAATCCGAAATACTTGAGCGTGAAACCCGTTCTGGTTTTTTCACATGTTTTTCGGGTTTGGTTTCGGATTTTTCAAATCGCTTTTGGTTTGAGTTTTTGGGTTCAGCTTTTTGTCCAACCTTATGTGTAACATAGGAAAATATATCGTCAATTATTCCGAGCTCGAGTTCGGTATGTATAATAAAAAACATAAGGGTAGGAATGTAAATATGTGTGTGTAAAAGTTCGGGATACTCATTTACTATTTCAGGTTTCGGGTTCAGTTCGGGTAAGACTCGGAACTCGAAATGCTTGAGCGTGGAACCCGTTCTCGTTTTTCACATGTTTTTTCGGGTCCAGTTTCAGAATTTTCAAATCGCATTTGGTTTGAATTTTCGGGTTCAACTTTTTGTCCAACCTTATGTGTAACATAGGAAAATATATCGCCAATTATTTCGGGCTCGAGTTCGGGTATGTATGATCAAAAACATAAAGGATAGGAATGTAAATATGTGTGTGCAAAAGTTCGGGATACTCATTAACTACTTCAGGTTTCAGGTTCAGTTCGGATAAGACTCGGAATCCGATATACTTGAGCGTTGAACTCGTTTTGGTTTTTTCACATGTTTTTCGGGTTCGGTTTCAGATTTTTCAAATCGCATTTGGTTTGAATTTTCAGATTCAGCTTTTTGTCCAACCATCTGTGTGACTTAAGAAAATATATCGTCAATTATTTTATCGTAGAATTCTTTTATATATGGTAGAAGTACCACACGACGGTGTGTATAATTAAAAATATATCCGTGCACAACGCAGTTTCAACCCTAGTTTGTATTAAAATTTATTAAGAACAACTTTTTTATTTGCATGCCTTTTTTTTTTGTTCAACAAATATAAACATTATCATACTTTTACGTAGCTGAGCTACGGTCGCTCACTTCTCCTTTAGGCGGGACATTTGTGGACACTAATCTTTTGCTTAGCTTGTTAGTCCTTTCGGCCGCACTCGTTCATGTTCACAATTATATAAGTTTAGCAGTATTGGCGTTTGCATGGCAATGGTTCCGGCTTCTAACTGAGTCTTTAGGAGAGCTGTTATATTGAGGGAGACAGGTTTGGTAAATTGATCATCCAAGTGCCGATGTGTGTTTGCTTGATCGTTTTCTTTTCTACTCGCAGGTTCTTAGAAACACGAGTCAAGAGTTGTATCCTAGGTGTGTCCGGTTTTCCGTTCGTGTTATGAAAGTAGGTTGGATTTCGTTGGTTTCGTACGTTAGAGCGTCGTCCATCTTCGAATTTATGCTAAAAAGCGTCGGTCGTTGTTGAAAAAATGTTATCGGAAGACTTTTGTTCTACCATTGAAAATGTTCTATCAGTTTCAAGTGTAATGCTTGTTTTTAGGGCAATTCTCAAATATAGCACATTTTCTCATTTTCTGGACACATTTAGTATGTGGCTTAGGGTTTTCTACGTGTAGCATTTTTAAAATGTTAGAATGACCATTTTACCTCTGACCATTTTTAAAATGTGGCTTAGGATTCTCATTTTCTCTAAACACTAAACACTAAACCCTAAACACTAAACCCTAAACCCAAAATTAGACAGGAGTATTTTCGGTATACCGTGTGTTAAATATGCTAGGGTTGGGAATTTTGGGCTTGTATGCTACATGTGGCCAAAAAACACAAAAGTGTGCTATCAAAGGAAATTTCTCTTGTTTTTATGCCCTTTTTAGCCTTTACAAACCTTGTATTAAATTAATCAATTAAGGGATCTTTAATTTTATCCAAAAATATCATGTTTCACTAATGCACGACGTTGCTACATTAGCAAAATTCCTAGCCGTTTCCTCTCGCGCTCTTTCTCATTTGTTTGTTGTTTTAAGGGTTTGTTCTGGCGTTTGGTGGCTTGTCGCCGACGTTGTGAGTTCACGCTCATGATCTTTCATTCTTTGTGTAAGTTTCTTTGTTTCGGTGATGATTTTTAAGCTTTTGAGATGTTGTCGGCTCTTTGTAGAGTGACGGTCTTATCATTTATTTTTGGCTTCTAGTGAAGCGACGTCTTTGTCGTTTACTGGAGTTATGCGTTTTGATACTCTCGATTTACTCGATCTTTCATGTTTTTTTATGTAATTAATCAATCTTTCATCTTTCATGGTACGACGGTGAAAAATTCGGTTTGGTGGCTTGTTTTTTATTTTATCTTTTTCGTTCAATAAACAAATTACCTTTGTTAGACAATTGTACATCAGAATTGGTGGAGATTGATCTTTTCGAGACGGATCTTCAAAATTGAGTTCTTTTCAAGTCGTTATTGTGGATAAAAGAAGAGCCAAGCAGAGAGTTCGAGCTCATGATTTATATGTTTGTTCCTAATTTTTAAATCTTCGATTAGCCGTTTCTAATAAGTATTCCTTTCAGGTATGAAAAAACAACTAGCAAGTAAACGAGAAGACATCATTTCCGAAAATTTTCTAATGCTTTCTCTGCGAGTTTCCATCGTATAGACGATATAAAATTAAATTTTAAAAGGGTAGACTTTAATACGTCCTCGAAGTGTCATCCGACAGTAGGATATGTTTGACGGTTATTCTATATACTTAAGTGTTTTTCCTCTTCTATTTATAATTTGGAGAAAGATTGTTTCCATTAATAAAATCGTCAATTTGAGTGTTAAAAAAATTTCACTAATGCATGCTTCTCTAAAAGCCAACTTAGAATTTTTTTATAATGATGGTTGATGTTATTTATATGAGAATATGGTGATGGTATGGTAGTCATGGTGGTGGAGGAATGCATGCTGAAGATGATGGTAATGATGATGATAATTATGTTGATGGACGACATGGTTTGTGTTAATGATGATGGATTTAGTGATAGTGATGACGATTATGGTTATGGTTTTGATGAAAGTAACTTTTGTTCTCAGACTTCGATTCTTCTTAAGATTCAAATGATTTGTTGCTCAATCTCTTACGCGGTATCTCTCTTCGACTCTCTCTCGTTTGATGCAAACACAATCAAAAAAAGTAAAGCCAAGACACGACGGGATTGTTCACCCGGTGTTCGCCACATAGTGTGTGAGAAATACTCACCGGAACCAGGATCTTCCCAGCAAATTCATTATCGCAAGAACAAAACAAGCTTTTGTACAGTTCACAGTTTATTAGAGACGATGACTCTGTTGTACTCTCTCTCTCTTTGTTTCTAACAAACCTTATCTCTCTTTATTCTCATATTCATCCTTATAAACAATGAGATGAATCGAGATACATAACAAAACCAATTAAAGAACGAGACCAACCCAATAACCGGAATTAATCTAAGCTCTAATTTGCTTAACGGTTTTCTCCAAACCGGCAGAGAGAAGCACCAGATTTAACTTGGTTTGAGAACAAAGTTTTGTCAGAGGTGAATCACAATTATAACAGTCTCCACCTTCATTTATCTCTGATCATTACCTTGCATTCTTGCGTGATTTTTTCCACTGGGAATAAACCTCCTGGCACAGTCATAAGCCTCTAGACTTTTGTGAGTTTAAGCAAGTCTAACGCAGCATCATATTTACTCAATGGAACCACCTTTGTTAAGATATTTGTCGGGTTCCTACTCGTGTGTATCTTCATGACTTCAATTAATCCTTCAGCAATCTTCTCCCTTATGAAATGGAGCTTCACATCAAAGTACTTTGTACGATCACGATGTGCATTGTTCTTTGAGAGACTAATAGCATTTTGCAATTCACACCACACCCTGATTGTTCCCTGCTTAAAACCAAAGTCTTCAAGCAGTCTCTTGATCCACAATGCCTCCTTCACAGCTTCTGTAAGTAAGATATATTTCGCCTCTGTTGTTGAGAGTGCAACCATACTTTGAAGACATGATCTCCAACTTATAACATTCCCACCAACAGTAAAGATATACCCTGAAATCGGCTTTTTATTGTCTTGATCTGAAGTAAAATCGGCATCATAGAATCCTTGAATCTTCATATCTTTATTCTTAGTAAACAACAGTCCAACCTGAGATGTACCTCCTATGTATCTGAGCAACCATCTCACTGCCTCCCAATGAACATAACCTGGTCGGCTTATGTATCTACTAATTAAGCCCACGCCGTAAATCAAGTCGGGTCTTGTTCCCACCATGGCGTATATAATACTACCTACGGCTGAGGCATACGGAATCACCTATGTATTGGCTTCCTCATCTTTATTTTGAACTACATAAAGCTTAAAGTGAGCACCGATAGGAGTTCGAGCCACTTTGGCTTAATCCATTCTGAAATTCTTCAACACCTTCTTGAGATACCCTTCTTGAAACAGAAATAAAGTACCCTATTCTCGGTTCCTCGTGATGTCCATCCCAAGAATCCTCTTAGCCAGACCAAGATCTTTCATCTCGAAAGTAGAACTCAACAAGTCTTTCAACTTCTGGATTTGTACCAAGTCCTTTGCCGCTAACAACATATCGTCGACATATAGAAGTAAGTAGACATAAGCATCTTCTTCTACTTGTTTAGTGTATACACAAGAGTCATGAAAACTTCTATCAAACCCATTCGATGTCATGAACTCATCGAACCGTTTATTCCATTGACGAGGACTTTGCTTTAAGCCATACAATGACTTTTTTAGTAAGCACACTTTTTCGTTCGGATCTCCTACCTCAAACCCTTTCGGTTGTTGCATATACAAATCTTCTTCTAATTTACCATGTAAAACTGCAGTTTTAACATTCATATGTTCCATCTCTAAGTCTTCGTTAACCACCACAGAGAATAGTACACAGATTGAAACGTGTCTAACCACTGGAGAAAACAATTTGGTAGTCGATTCCTTCTTTTGGTGTGAATCATCTTACAACAAGTCTTGCCTTGAATCTAGGTGGTTCTACCGAAGATAACCCTTGCTTAAGCTTATAAAGCCACTACAGCTAATAATGGTTTTACCATCAGGCTTGTCAACAATGTCTCACATATGATTCTTGGCCAAAGAATCCATCTCTTCGTTCATACCAGAATTTCAAAACTTCCACTCTCTGCTTCTCTTAGCCTCATTGTAATCCGAAGGCTCTTCAATGTTATTTTTTTCCTCAAACACAGCTAATGCGAAAGCACACGCATTTTCCTCTGTAAATCTGGCAGGAGGCCTGATGTTGTGTCTTCTTTCTCTGTCTCGAGCCAGTTGATATGTCTCTAGCCCAGCAACTTGTGAATCACTTTCAGATTCACCTGAACTTGAACCATCATCACCCTGATTTTTAGCTGCATAACTCAAACTTTCCTGACCTGAACCAGAGACTCCACCTCTTTCTGTAGTTGCCAAAATAGAGCCTTGAGCTCCACCTGTTCTAGTAACCACAGGAACTGAACCACGAGTCACAGTTGATAAATCTGAGATCTCCTTTTCTGACATAACAAAACCATCCTTAACCACATTTTTATAAAGCTTGTCCTCTTGAAATTTTACATTTCGACTAACAACAACTTTCTTCTCACTGAGCAGCCACACCTTATATCCTTTAGTACCAGGAGGATATCCAATAAAAACTCCTTTCACTGCTCTCGGCTTCAACATTCCTTGATCTGAGAACACATACACAACCGAACCAAACCTTCTCAAGTGTTTGTAACCTAGTTCCTTGTCTAACCAGACTTGTTTCTGGTATGTTAAAGTTGATGGTTGATGACGGAGTCCAGTTTATAAGATATACAGCAGTACACGCAGCTTCAGGCCATAACTTTTCCTCTAGACCTGATTCACTAAGAAGACACCAAACTTTCTCCATTATCGTTATATTCATTCTTTCCGCAACGCCGTTCAGCTGAGGCGTGTACTCGCAAGTCCTATGTCTCGTGATACCCTGTGACCTGCAAAACTCATCAAAAGATTTGTTGCAAAATTCAAGACCGTAGGCGGTACGAAGATACTTTACCCTTTGGCTGATCTGATTTTCAACTAGCCTTATCCAATCACAGAAGCTTGAGAATGTCTCATCTTTACTCTTGAAAAAGTAGATCCACACTTTATGTGTGTAGTCATCGATTATTGACAGAAAATACTGACTTCTTGAGATTGATGGTTGCACATTCGGCGAGCCCCACAAATCAGCATGTATGTACTCTAATTGATGCTTTGTAGTATGTCTTCCTACTTCAAAGCTTTTTCTTTTAGCCTTACCATACACACAATGTTCACACACATCACTGTTTTTTATGTCCTTCTTCTTTAGGATCCCCTTTTGAACTAACACTTGTAGATTTCTTGAACTCATATGATCGAGGCGACTGTGCCACAAAGACTGTTATGAATCGACACCACTAGCTTGACAAACTTCAGGCAGGATTGTCTCACCGTATAATGTACAAGCCATTCCTCAAATGACCCTTCAATTCTATTTTGTTATTCTTAAAGAAAGTCAACTTCCCGTGACCACCAGAGTGAGAGAAACCTAAAGAATCCAACGCTCCTGTTGAAATCAAGTTTCTTCTTAAACCAAGAACTTATTTAACGTTGTGCATAACCTTCACTAAGACGCCATGAGTATCCACCCTTACTGAACCAATCCCACAAGTATTAACAGTATGATAATCTCCTAGCAGAATTTTACTCGTATCTTTCTCTTGAAAATTCATAAATCAGTCCCTTCGTGAAGTCATATGATACGTACAACCTGAATCCATGACCCAGTCATCATCTGGTTCGTTCCCTGTCATTGTCAAAGCATCAGAAGTTTCAGGTTT
The DNA here is from genome assembly GCA_900406275.1 of Anastatica hierochuntica. NCBI lineage: Eukaryota > Viridiplantae > Streptophyta > Magnoliopsida > Brassicales > Brassicaceae > Anastatica > Anastatica hierochuntica. The sequence continues at coordinate 13,063 of OVAN01004809.1, forward strand.
CTCAACCATAATTGCAGCTTCACCTTCCCCATCAGAATCCATTCTCCTTTTCCTAGCATAACAATCTCTATTAATGTGTCCTTCTTTTTTACAATACCAACAAGTCAGTTTCTTTGCTTGGACTTACTACGACCCTTCCCTTTAGAATCATGAGACTCTCTGTGTGAAGATATCCCACGTTCCTTAGTATATAGAGCAGTCGCTGGTCCCTTCTCTAGCCTTGAACTCTCAGCGAACTCCCTTTCCTTTGACCTTGTGGCAGAGAACACATCTTCGAGCATCAAGGAATCTCTGCCATACTTGAGAGTGTGCTTGAGTTAATCAAAGTTCGCAAGTAATGAGCTGAGAAACAGAATAGATTGAACCTCTTTTGAGACATTCACACTCATGTTATTCATCTCAGCTACGATCTTCAAAAAATCGTCTACATTAACATTTATAGACTTTGATGGATCACACTTAAAAGAATAAAACACCAGCTGCACAAATATGCGATTGGGGAGGGTCTTTGACATGTAAGTCCTATCAAGCAAAGACCACATTGCAGCTACAGTTTCGCAATGTTTTATTTCCCTTAGAACTTTATCATTGATGTTCAAGATGATCAAGTTCTTGGCGTGTTCATCCTTCTCTAGCTTTAGTGGATCAGGAACAGACTTCATACCAGGAGATTCTTTACTGGAACTATCACATTCTTCAACCTTTTTCTCTTCTCCTTTAGCCAAATGAACTAACATCTCAAGCTTCTCATCGTGCAAGACTTCCTTGAGACCATGGACTCCGAAGTGAGCCACCATTCTGATTTTCCAGAGGGAGAATTCCCTTGAGCCATCGAAACACTCCACCTCAGTCCGTGTCATCGTCATCCCTGTCACAGCTGATCACCACCGCAACTAACCAAACCAAACAATGTGCCTTCACATCAACAGGTCGCAAACTATCACTAACAGAACAAGAGAACCTGAGTTAATCGACGACGAAAGAAGACAATTGCTGATGTTAACAATCACCACCGTCGATAACCCCACCGATAATAGTCGCCGCCATCGGGATCTTGGACCAATCTCTGGCTCTGATACCAATTGTTGTTCTCAGACTTCGATTCTTCTTAAGATTCAAATGATTTGTTGCTCAATCTCTTACGTGATATTCCCTCTACTCTCAATCTTCGACTCTCGTTTGATGCAAACACAAAGAATCAAAGAAAAGTAAAGTCAAGACATGACGAGATTGTTCACTCGGTGTTCGCCTCACGGTGTGTGAGAACTACTCACCGGAGCCATGATCTTCCCAGCAAATTCACTATCGCAAGAACAAAACAAACTTTTGTACAGCTCACAGCTTATCGGAGACGATGACTCTATCGTACTCTCTCTCTCTCTGTTTCTAACAAACATTATCTCTCTCTATTCTCAGATTCATCCTTATAAACAATGAGATGAATCGAGATACATAACAAAACCAATTAGAGAACCAGACCAACCCAATAACCGAAATTAATCTAAGCTCTTCTTTTTTTTTTTGGTTGACCCGGAGGTTCGGAGCCCTAGGGCCCATACGTCCTCCGAGGGGGGAGTCCAGCCCATGTAATATGGACTCTCCCCAGCTTCCGCTGAGACTCGAGCTGGGTTCTCTGACACATACCACGAGAGCCTTTTCAGCTGAGCTGGCGGTCTCTGGCAATCTAAGCTCTAATTTGCTTAACGGTTTTCTCCAAACCGGCAGAGAGAAACACCAGATTTCACTTGGTTTGGGAACATAGTTTTGCCAGAGATGAATCACAATTATAACAGTAACTATATAATGATGATCATGGTAAATGTCGCCCTACTCTTTCCATGGATGGCACTAAATTTTACTGGTCCATGACCTTGCGGTCCATTTTTATCTTCATCATCCTCAATTCATCTTTGTTAAAGGAAATTTCCTATATTTACTAAAGTGGAGCAAGTTGAAAGGCAAAGTCAACTTCAGAAATAGAATTATATATACGGCCCATACCAAAAATCGTATCTAAATGATGTAAATGACAACACAACTTGCATTGATAATAATATTGTATTCCCATTCCCTACCAATATAAATACCCTTCCTCATTTGCTTGCAAAAACACACCACCAAAAAAAACAAAAACATTCCTTGCAAATAAAGTAGAAATGGCGAAAACAAATGTGTTTCTCCTCTCCATTGTTCTCTTTGTTTCACTCTCTTCGCTTTCCCATGGCCTGATCATAAACGGCCTCCCAATCACGAGAATGGAAGTCGAAGGTGTCTTGCGTAGCACCTTTACCGGAAACCAAAACGCCCCTCCCCTTTCCGGACAGACCGTCTCCTTTAATTGCGCCGGAGCAAGCAGCAACACAGTTACTGATCCCGAAGGTCTCTACACCTTTGTGGAAAAAGTTGCGGACACGACTCTCGTTGACCCTGCGAGATGTCTTGTCACAGTTACACCTCCGGTGCCCCGGCGTGGTGAATTCACAATCCCACCAAACGCTATCCTCGGTTCCGGCATTCGTCTGGTCAATGTTAACCAGACGAGTGACGGAAATATCGCCTACTATCGCGGTGACGATTTCGTCCTCATCTATCTCTGATTCATTACAACAAATTATTCATGGACTTGTTATAGGTTGTATTACGTTAATGTATTTCTAAGTTTAAGAGGGATAAATAAGTGATTGTGTCATGTAGATGTCGTCCATAAAGTTTTTTTTTAACGTCTAAAATTGATTTTATTGATGATAATGTGAGATTACAAAACGTGAATACATCAAATTCGAGCAACAAATCATAACATAAAGATACAGAAACACATGAATGCAACCATTTTTCGCAAATACGGGAAATTGAAACAATTTCGATGATGGAATGAAATATAACCATGCTCTCTTAACAAAAGCTTTACGGACTAACAGAATTCTTCTGTTATATTCCCCCTTCATACACTTGAGATTGGCTAACAACATATTGCTGATGTTGTTGTAGATGTTTCTCGACATTTATGACGCTTGAATTTTAACTTAGTTGATGTATCTTGTAGTTTACTAACCGTTCATTGCCTATGCGGTTTCATCTTGATCATCATAACATATCCCTTCTCAACGCAATAAATCCATGGTGGTTTCTGTGCCGGTCTTCGTTTACACAACAAATCCAAAAACATTTGTTTCAATCTTCGGATCATCACCAAACGATAACGATGACTGCTGAAAACTAACACAATACTAACATCGGGTGTTAGTAGTGACAAAACCTCAGAAAAAATTGTTGTAACAACCATGGCATAATTGCTGTAAAAATTCTTCCTTACGGAAATTGAGAAAAATCGATTTAACTCGATTGACATAAATATAAAGCATCGTCCCAAGACAAAATCCGGAGACGGTACAACATAACGGTGAGAGAGGGGAAAACATAATCGGTTCATGACTATGTATTGAATCAACGTTAGTGACGGTATTCGAAAAACGGCGGAAGAGCGACCGGTGAGTGCATCAACACCGGAAAAGTTGTAGAAATTTTTTTTTATCGTCGCTGAGAAGTCGCTTGCAGTTACTATACGTCCCAACCCAGACATCTTCCGTATACCTCTAGTATTGTATTATTTAAATGTATAAAGGAAGATAAAGAGAAAATTGGCGGCTTATGCCGCCGCCGGCGGTGAAAAAGTTTGGAACGGTTTGTCAAGAGTCGTCGCCTTTATAATCACCCTCAGAGAGAAACGGTTTTTGCGGTCGTCCATAAAGCTTATACAAAGACTTAAAGCATGATTAATGCAAAACTCTTAAAAAGAGTCTAGTTAATATTTTAATCGTGAGGGTTTTTATAAGAGACTTTCACACCGATTATTAACATTTTGAGAACCTTTACAATTAAATATTAATTTTTAAGATATCAAGGGTTCTTAGCACTTAGAACATAACGGTGAGAACCCTTAAAACATTAATCATGCTCTTAGAACATAAACAATACTAAGAACCCTTTAGGGGTTCTTAGCTAATTTTAAATTAATAAAAAAATGCTAAGAATCTCTAACGGATTTTTAGCATTTTTTTGTTATTATTGCAAGAACTTCAAATGGGATTCTTAAATTTTTTAAATTTTTTTGTAATTAACCAAACTTCAAAATAGGCTTGGACATTCGGATCTTCAGATCGGTTCTTGTTCGGATTATTCGGATCTCGGATCTTCGTATCCTTCTATTTAGGATCCGTTTCAGATCCGATGAATTTTTGGATCGGTTCGGATCGGATCCTCTCCGATCCGGATCGGTTCTTGAAATTTTAAACGGATCCGAAACCCGAAAAATCATAAAAAAATCAAAACAAAAAAGCAAAAAAGCAAAAAAAAAACCGAAAAAACCGAACCAGAACCGATCCGAAAATGAAATAGTTCTGACAAAAGAAAAACAAAAAAAACAAAAGAAAAACTTAGAGACTCTTGTACGAGTCGACTCTTCTGTAAGAGTCGACTCTTACCAATTCTATTTTTTTTAATTTAAAAAAGGTTAAAAACCCCTTTTAAAATTTGCAATGTTCTTGGTCTTAAGTTTCTCTTGTTTCTTAATTTCCCTTTTGTAACATGTTAATAATCCCTCTTACTCGAAGAAACTATATGACGACTAATGAGTATTATTGACACCAATGTCTTCTAAGAATCGAGTGGGTGACAATTTTGTTAATGAGGAGACCGTGGAAATCATGACAGAATTCAAAGAAGATCAGCTTTTAATTTTGTGAATACTTTATTTAATAAAAAAAAAATTTAGAAAATTATAATAAAATTCATTTAGAATATTTTTTGGTCAAAAATTTTAGAATATTATAATAAAATTAATTTAGAATATATCAACTTAATATTCCCCTAGATAACCGGAAGAGAGGATATATCCTATAAAATGTAAAACAGAGATTTTAACAAACAAAAAATGTAAAACAGAGAAACCTCAAAAGGTAGAGAAACCCTAAAAGCCTTTTTTAAAGATTGTCGACTCTTTTGCCGATTTATCTTCTCTACGTTCTTCCTCATTCACAATTGCAAATCATACACTTTTTTCTCCCTCAAGTCAAAACTTACTTACACGAGTTTCGACTAGAGACAGAATACTTGTGAATCTCCTCTCGTTCTTCATTGTTGTTACTTCGACCTTCTTCATGGAACCTTTGTTAGACAACAAGCTCCGTCTCCTTTGCAGTTACGGTGGTCGGATAATGCCCCTCCCACCGGCAAAACCCCTCCACTACGTGGGCGGCCAGACACGGTTAGTTCAGGTTCCTCGTGGCTTATCTTTTAACGCATTCTTCGAGCTTCTCTCTTCCAAACTTCTCTCTGGTCGCCCCTTCTCCCTCAAGTACAGGCTCCCTGGCTGCGACCTAGACTCTCTCATCACCGTCTCCGACAAAGATGACTTACAAAACATGATCCACGAGTATGATTCGATCCGTTTCCGGCGTATCCGTCTCTTCCTCTTCCCGTTAAATTATCCCGAGCCAACTCAACATTCCATGTCGGTTAACCGGTTGCTAGGTCTCTCCTTCAACTCATCAGCATCTTCCGTTCTTCCGCCCCCGATGTTGCCGTCCAATAATGCTCCGGCGGCGCAGTGTACCGGTCACGGCAAGGTCGATTCCACGGCTGAGGAGAACCAGAAACAGAACGAGGGTCCGACAGCCTCCCCCTCTTTGTCTTCGCTGCCGGAAAACACCGCCGTTGATGCTGGAAGCGTTTCGGATAAAGAAACAGAGAAAGTAGAGATTCAAGATCAAGCAAGACCAACTGTTCAAGAGCCTTTGCCGCCGCAGCAGCAGCTATTCGTGGTCTACTATGTACCTGTCTTGGCGATGCAGCCGCATACACTAACTCATCCAGTGGCTCCTTACACGTCGACTCCGGCTGTAGAACATTCTTCTAGGTTAGATCCGGCGGCGGGAGATCGTGAAAACGTGACCTGAATATGAATCTTGTACGTCAAGGTATATTCTAATCTGTTTAATTGGGAATCAACTTTTGTTATAGAACATAACGTATAGAACAAGAAAAGTTGATCTTTCGTTGTACTTTCATTACGTGGAATCTTGATATTGATTGATCTGCTAAACTAATTAGGTTAGTTATTGGAATGTAGATTTGTAAAAAGATGGAAGATATAGTTATTCTTCCATTATACGTTTTTAAGACTAATGTATTATGAGGTTTTGGTATTTCTTTTTTTTTTGACAAGTTATTTGATCTCAAAAGAAGAAAGAATGAGTACATATTTTGTACTCTCTGAGATTTATAGAGCTATAGATTTTTCCGGTTTTGGAGGTTGATTTTTTATGTAAAATGAAAATATGCATATTAACTCAAAAAATTGGAGGCCGATGCAAATGTTTTATCCGGTATACGTTAGGGAGCATAGACTAATAATTCAAGTAGGAGTTTCTCCATGATGACACATCAGCAATTGAGAGCAAATGAAAATTTAAAAAATGAAAAATAAAAAACTGTTAATAGTCGAATCATTAATCTAATATGTATTGTATTTCAATAATTTTATTTACAATGTAAGTTAAAAAAAAATTCGCGCGTTGCGGGCTCCTCTCCTAGTTCCAATAAGAGCATCTCCATCCGTAGTTCTTAGTCTAAAAATTCTTAACTATTAATGGGTGGGACCCATGAATAGTTAAGGATTTTTGAACTTTGGAGTCCTTAAAATCCTTGGTTAAAGATCAATCCTTAACTATTTTCGCGGGCCCCACGACACGTGGCGGTCCGCTATTGGTTAGGAGTTTTGTTTGTTTTTTAAATCAGAAATGGTGGGACCCATGAATAGTCAAAGATTTTTGGAGAGTCTCACGGATGGAGATGTTCTAAGAGCATCTCCAATGGTGTTACCCACCATTGGAGTACTTAAAACAATTTTTTAATAATTTTTTATTAAATTTTTTTTCTGTTTAAAAAAAAAAATTAAAGAACCAATCGCGGGCCGCCACGTGTCGTGGGGGTCCGCGAAATAATATAAGCATTGGTTCTTTTTTAGGTTCTTTTTAAATTCTTCACTATTTGCCTAAGAATTGGAGCTAAGATATCCTACACGTGGCGGTCTGCGAAATAGTATAAGCATTGGTTCTTATTTAGGTTCTTTTTAGAACCAATTCTTCACTATTTGCCTAAGAATTGGAGCTAAGATATCCTTAAAATACCCCATTGGGGATGGTCTAAAGTTTCGTACTTATTGTAAAACTAGTTTTTACAATTATTTAATCTAATGTTATAAAAAACATCAATTTAGAAATTGTTTTTTTCGTTTGGATTTTAATTGGGCCCAAAGCCCACAAATATTAATCGAATGTCCACGTTCCATCGACATGTAGGGGCTGATTGGTTGGTTTTCAACTGCGAAGACTTTTATTCAAACCCTTTGCAGCCAAATTAACCCAATCATGTTTTAAAAGTTTTTAAAATGTTACAGTCCTAAAACCTCTCTTTAAAATCCTCACAGCCTAACTTCCTCTTTTTTTTATTTATAACGTGAGAATTTTTTACAGCTAACAATTTGTGGCTTTTATTTTATTTTAACAGTCACAATTTTAAAAGTTAAAGTCAATTAATAATAAAAATATTTTACAGTTACAGTTCATCCTAACAGTACAAACCAATCAACCTCGTAAATTAAAAGTACTACAACATAAAAATACAATCAAATAGTATAAAATATTGATATAATTCATTGCAATTTGCAAGTATCTCCAAGTAACACAAGAATCTAATGCCACAATCTGTATCTTGAATTTTTCTTTCAGAACTGTTTTCTTGTAAATCTTTCGTTTATGTTTTCAAATAATTTTATTGAATTTCTTTTAGAATATAATTTGAAAATCTATTTTCAATCAATCATCTCCATAAAATTTGTATTAGTTGTTCCAAAACTTTGTACTGTTATCTCTAAATTCTTAAGAATATTAATTAAGTTAAGTATATATTTTTTAAATAATGTATATTTATTATCTGACACAAGACTCTCTATATATATTGGATTATTGTCTCATAATTTATTTTTTATTTCTCATTTTTCTTCTTTTTCTATGTATTTTTTTTTTATTCCATCATCACCACCATCAACAAGATAACCTATGTAAGTGAGAAACTTAATTCGAATATCAAATTCAAAACTGTTAGGAATTGTAAAGTGATGAATTTAGCAATATTTTGTAAAAACAAATTTTTTAACAAAGATACAGACTTGCTATGTTGCAACCAATCTTAAGGCTCACATGAATATCGAATAGAGAAAAAACAATTTTAACTTATTAACGTTGACTTTTTTATGGTTAAAATGACTCAGTCAACTCAAAGTTCGTGGTTTTTTTTAGTGAGAAAAATTGATTTTTTTTTGAAAAATTAAATTTTGCTTTTTATATTTTTTTAATTATGATTTTCTCCACGTATTTTAAATATAGATCTAAATTGTGTATGAGTAATTAAAAAAATTATAACTACATTCATTTTATTAGCAATATCTATACCTATAAATATAATTAAACCTTGTATGAAACCAAAACCAATTTCATAATTTTTAAAAATGAACCAATATTTAATTTGACGATATATCAAGTTCATATTGAACGCGTTCCGCTTTATATAATAAGATACATAAATATTTATTTTGAAAGCATAACTAATTTCGGTATGATTTTGTTGAAATCATTGTTTTCGAATTATGATTGAATCAAGTGATGTGTTTTCTCATCACACTGTTTCTCCTCTCTGTGTCGCGTTCAAACGTTGTCTTATTCATTTATCTATTTGTTCTACGTTGTTGGCGTATTTTTGTGGATTGTTAGACACGACAATTTATTTTCTAAGTAAAAAAATGGTTTGTTTATGTGAAGACATGGAGCAGAAGATGATGGATGTTGAAAGTATTATTATTCCTTTAGAGTCTAGTCTTATCTTGACCAAATTTACATAAATAATATCCATGTTTAACCTCTAGGTAAGGTTAACCCATAATACTATGTACAATAGTTTACAAATTCAATATCTTACTTTTTTACTTTTTACATTCCACATCATCTTATCTTTTATCTACCTATTAATTCAACATTCACTATACTTTATATTTTACAATGTTTTTATTTAATAAAATTCAATAATTTATGTCAATAAATTTAGTTTATATGCTTATTTTAATGTTTTTTTATTACGATTGCATATTAATAAATATTGACAATTAAAATTCAACACATCCAATGAAAGGATTAAAATGTTGAATTATATATTCAACTCCCCGTTATTGATAGTCTAATGAAATAATTTTATAAATAAATAAAAAAAATACTGAGTAGTTTAAAATAAAAAATAATAAAAATTATTAATATGATAAAATATTCAAATTTATTATATTTTAAAAAGTTAAGATTTTTAAATATTTGATCTATATTTATATTTATCGAAAGAATTTTAATAAAAATATAAATAGCAAAAATTAATTTTTCAAAAAAAAAAACTTTTCTTACTCCAAAAAAACCACGAACTTTGAGTTGACTGAGTCATTTTAACCATAAAAAGTCAACGTTCATAAGTTAACAGAATAGTGTTAACGTTGACTTTTTCATGGTTAAAATGGTTCAGTCAACTCAAACTTAAAGGTTTAAATGGAGAGAGAAGAAGTTCGTGGTTTTTTTGGCGATTTAGACATACTTCGGGTTTTAAATGACCTTTTTCCCGTAGTTCTCCCTTTTTATATTTTTGTTTAATTTATTTTATTAAAATAGTAATAAAATTTTTTCAAAAGTTATAATTATATATTTTTATAATTCAAATAGATCCCCTATACATTAATTGTGAAGTCATTTGACACATGTCTTTACTAGATCAATTTTTATCCCAAAATTATGACATGTCGACTTAATGCAGTTTGATTGGTTAAATTGATTTATAGTTTTTATTAATAATAATAATAATAAATGTAATCCTAGTCTAAATCTTCTACCAAATTTATGTGATCCAAAATATTTGATGTGATCTTTAATTATTTATTAATAAAATAATATCACTTAAATTTATTTAGTTATCTTTATTTGGATTAGTTTTTTTTTATCATTTTCTCCTTAAATTTCAAAATATTATAAACTATAATAGTGAGATAATTATTTTAACAATCATATTATCACTATAAATATTTTTGTTGTTCGAAGTTTTTCTTATTTGTTGAATTTGTTTTTAATAATTACAATATCTCCATTTTAAATATTATAATTATATACCAAGAGTTAATTCTATATTAGAGCTATTAACTCAAATACAAAACCGAACCTACACTGATCTTTAAAACTATTACTTGTGATGACTAATAATTTAAACTTAAACCCCTCAATTAATTTTAAATTATTAAATTTAGTTTTTAAATATTTACCATATATATAACTTCAAATTTTTGTAAATGACTTTTATAAGAAATGCTTTTTTAGTTACATTTTTGTATATCTCTTATATATTAATTGAGAAGTAGTTTAAATGGATTATGTTTATGTGTCAACTTCTTAGGATTTCAACATTAAATTGTTATAATTTCATTGGTTAGAATTTTCTAATAGTTTTTAACAAAAAAACTCTCATCAAAAAGAAAATCGTGTAAAATATTGCAACAACAATAATGTTTCATCTTTTAAAGATCTAAATTATTAACTTAACCATCAAAATACTATAAGGTTTTCTCTCAATTCAAAAATGTGCAGTAACAAATGTCATCAAAACGAAAAATTCTAGATTATTCACAAAAGTAATTAATCTCTATGTATTTTCAAAAAGGAAATTTATTAACTCAACCACAATGATAGACTAATATATTTTTTCTTATCTAAACTTAAAAACAAAATACTCAAATGATCTATCACCTAAAATAGAAATGAAAACAAATTAAATTAGTGAAAAAAATTATTATCATATTTAAGTCAAATTTTATACTCTTCAATTTGATAATATCCTAATAAATAATTTATATCATCTAAAAAAATATCAAAATATTTGAATTTTATTATTAGTAAGTAGAATTATGTTTTATTATTAAAAACACATAACATAATTTACATTTTCTAAATATATTTTATACTTTTTCCCCGCACAAGATGTGGGAAATAATCTAGTTTTGTAATATATTACATTCTAAAAATAATAATACGCATGATCCAAAAGTTTCCTTATAGTTTAGAAACATATATAATTTTTAAAATACAACTTGTAATGAATCGCATATTTTAACATACATCTATAAATATTGTGAACAAGTTTCCACAAATGAAACTTAGAAAATAATGATATATACTACAAAGGACGTTAGTAAATTTTATCAAAATCATAATTTCTAATTATATCCTAGCCAAAAAACCATTAATAATATTATGGATAAATAAGTTATTAGCACCGCGCATTGCGGAGAGAGCCATTTAGTTAACTACAAAAAGGATATGCCTATGTCTATAGTCCAACTACTTTACAAAATAATTCTTTTTATGTAAAATTTTATAAAAATATAACAAATAAAAATCAACTATTTTAAAATACAGAATTATTTGAAAAGAATTTAAAATTTTAAAAAACATATATTTACATGGGTATATAATTGATTTTTATTTTTTTAAAGCTATGATTTTAAAAAGAAAATTAGTTGCCAAAACAATACAGTACTATTTAAAAAACAAAAACTCAGAAATACTAAAATATAGAAATCAACAGTATTAAAAAAATAAAATTATATTATCTAAACCAAGAAACATCTATCTTATTAAATGGGAAGACATATACCTTCTCATGTGTGATTTTTCAAAGTGAACATATTTTAGAAATTTTATTAAATGTA
>OVAN01004810.1:0-24906 GCA_900406275.1 Anastatica hierochuntica
GACATAGCTTGGTCCTAGCGCCAATTGGCGCCAAGACAGACATTGTGTCTTGGCGCCAATTGGCGCCAAGATCGTGCTCTGGTCTTGGCGCCAATTGGCGCCAAGACAGACCTCCTGTCTCGGTTCCAATCGACGTCTAGATCGGCTTCCAGTTCAGTCGTCAATCAGTTCCAAGACTCATTCGTAGGTTTGACGTCAATCGGCGTTTAGACATTCCTCCAAAGCGAAGCGGTTCTTCAACGCTTTTGGTGGTTTCGTTTCGCTTCGAAGTTTGTATTTGGAGTACTCCGGAAGTTTCGGGCGTCGATTTCGATGTTACCTTTTTTGACCCCAACATAAGTAAAAGAAGTTCATTACTTATTCTCCTTCTTGTATCTCAGGTCAACATCAATAGCTATATAAATTGGACACAATCTAAACAACCAATACAGATAGTGAGATTTAAATTGTCAAACTAGTTTCTATTCATTTTTCTTCTGAGTTAATTATACTAAGATATTGATTTTAAATAATAATATTCATGGACAGGAAAATGTCGACCGTTTGCATTGCATTACATCAAGTACTTAATCATGTCCGATCAATTCCTGGTTTTTCGCGTGACCACAATCATGCCCTGTAAATCTTCGTCCACCTCTTTTATATCCATGATTATCAATATATCTATTAGTGACATTTTATATACCAATAAATGGATAAAAATTATTTATATGTCATATCTTTAACTGTTATTGCCCCTAAGTCCAAAAAACAGTTAATAATGTAAACTAATGATCATAAGTTTAAATATTGTTCATCTATATGTTTGACAATAGAAATCCACAACCAAACATCTCTTCATAATCAATAAAAAATGCTAAACCAAATTTTAATACATTGCGTACTGATTTATAAAGTAGACATTCTACAATAATAACCTCGTAGTTACATGGACTCTTAATTATGGACCACATTAGTAACCAATTAAAAAGTCTTGCAAAATACATACATTATGTATAGAAAACATGGACAAAAAGGCATGTATCTGTCTATACACAAATTGTGACCGTTGTAATGTGATTACTATTAACTATGAAACTTATCATCCATCTGTATGCGATTAGCAATCTACTAGTACGATATACATTAAGTAAATGATTAGCATGTGCCAAAATACATGGACATTTCATTCCTTTCTTATGTGTTCGTAATCCACTAAACTAAGACATACTTAACCAATGGAGGTACTTGACGTCCATTTCCTCATATCATTATTCAACATCGACACATCAACTCAAATGAATACATGTTTTACTAACTATTACATGTCCTAAAAAATTCAAAAATATATGGACATGTACTGTTCGTCTTTCTAGTAATGTGTCCACTAATCAACATTATCATCCATACATAATATAGGTCATGAACATGACCTCTAGGTTTTATGGTCAGATGTTACATCAACTTATAGCAACCATATCCAACAACACGCGTCCACAACTCGTCACCTTTTAATACAACATATGCAATATTGTCTACTGGGACGGAATAAAATCATCAAAAAAACATAACTAACATCATTTTTTTAATAGTTTTTTCGAGCAATGAAAAAGCTACACATGACTGGAAAAATGTAACGATGTACCAAATAAAACGTCGCATTAAATACTACTGAATATGAGAAGCATATATAATGGCAAAATAAAGAAAATAAAATGATAAAAGTAACTAAAGGAATTAAAATAATAATTTAATAAACATCCCAAATGTTTAACCAGACACCTCATCACAACTAAGAGTATTTTCGGATTATTATAAAAGGAACAGTAAAAAAATGTGCCTAAGAGTCCACAAGTGCCTTATTGTGTAATACATTTTTACAAAAGTGTTTTTATTTTGTTAATTTCTCTATAATAAAAAGTATGTACTAAATTTAAACATTCATTATTCTTGATATAGTATCAGAATAAAACACCATTAAACCTGAGGGTTTTCAATGGCGGCGCTAAAGGAGTTTTGAAGACGACGGAGGCATTTGACGGCGGCAATTGACGGGGTGGCTTTCGGAGGGCTGTGAGGAGATTGTGAGCCTTTGCTCAGATTCGGAAGGCTTTCCTCATGGAAAGTGAGTAGTATTCTCATTGGGATCACCTATAAACAGCGGTGCTAGGCTTCGTTGGGTCTGGATACCGGTGATCAATACATTGTTGGGGTGGCGGAAATTTTTCGTTGTTCCTCTCCACTCTGATCCTTTGAGATGGAACTGTTGTGTGTCTACTTTTCGTTGATCTGTTCTGTCTCTTTATTTGGCTAGCCTCTGCATCTGTTCTGTTTGTGTGTTTCTTTTGTGTTGTGTCTCTACGTTGCTCGTAGCTGGCTGATGGGTTTAAACAGAGACGAGAGAATGAGGCGAGATGGTAGTGACGCTCCGATTTTGATCCCGCCGCAGGATAACTCAATGCTGATCCAGGAGTACGGTTTGACTTGAAAGATTAACCCATAGAAGCAGGACGTGGATAAGTTACTGGTTTACATGCCACAACAATGGAGTTTGGAAGGCAAAATAACAGCCAGCAACTTGGGCAATAACTGCTTCATTTTTAACTTTGATTCTGAGGAGGAGTTGACTATGGTTCTAGATAAAGGGCCTTTCCACTATAACTACTGGATGTTTGTGTTGGTTCGTTGGTCTCTAGTAGTACATGATGACTATCCCTGGGAGATCACTTTCTGGTTAGAATTAACTAGAATTCCCATCCAATTATGGTCTCAATACACGATGCGAAGCATTGAGAAGAGCCTTGGAAAGGTTCATCAAGTGGAAGAGATGGATGGACGCATACAAGTTACGGTGGACTCTCGGTTGGCACTGAAGTTCTCTAAGCAGTTGATGGACGCTAATGGTGCCACGGTCACGGTTAAGATCAAGTATGAAAGGCTGTTTAAGCACTGCTCGGAGTGTGGCATTATGTCGCATGAAAAGCCGCAGTGTGTCAAGAAGGACAGTGCCAATAAGGACAGAGTCGGTGTGTTTTCGCGGCTAAAGTTAGACACATCTGTAGCAGTTTTCACTGGGGGGGCTCTGAAATTCATAATCTCCGTATGAAACACTTGCCTCGGGATGAAGTAAAGCCTCTTGGTCGTGACCACAGAGGGGTGAAGCGCCGTCTAGAAGCACCTGTACAGAGCAGGTTTGAGCTGAGCAGTGTGGGATGTCACAAGGAGCAGAGGAGGTGGAGAGAGTCATTTGCTTATCGGCCAAGCTCTTCTTCAACTGGCTGTTATGGGGTGCGTTATCAGGCTAATTTTAGATCCTCTAGACCTGTTTTTCCACGCACATCACCACCACCAGGTGGCTCCTATCGTCATCACCATGCTGATCGAGCGGAGGCTGCTGGAAGCAGTAGGAATCGAGTGTCTTATGATGACAAAAGTGTTGGGAGATATACTGGTAAGAGCTAGATTAAAACAGGTCGCACTTTTGGTACAAGCTCTTTGTCTTGTGACCTTTGTCATGAAAAGCCAGAGGATCGTCATGAACTAGATAATGATGGGAAGGTGTCAACCTCCATAAATTCAGGCTCGCGAGCCTCTGTTCAAGTTCTGAAGACTGACCTTGCGTATTCACGGGCCATGGATCAAGTGCGCGTGGAACAAACTGTTGCTACAAGAGACAAAGGCAAGGGTTAGCTTTTGGCAATTGAAGAGGCTGAGTTGCTGGCTGCTGAGGATGACCTGCTTGGCGAGGACTGGTAGAAGGAGAAGAGGGCAAAGAGTGGTATGAGGTCACAAGTTTCGGTTCCGAGACAAACAAGCACGGGCAGTAGCACGGGCAGGGAGGTTGTAGCAGATGAGCATGTGACTAAAAGGCCTAAGAGAGAGCACCCGTCAGGAAAGGCTTCTTCTTCTAAGCTCTTTGTTGTGACTGGGAAGAAAGAACGGATTCTCCGTATGGGATCTCCGAGAAAAAGTCTCTTGCCGTTGCAGAGAAAATTTCGAAAGCTACAGAGCCATCTGCTTCTCGTAGTATTTATCCTTCAAGCAGAGGTCGAGCGCATAAGGATGGTAATGATTCTCATCGTCAAACTGTTGCTCAAGATGGTCTGGTGGGGTCCTAGAACCCACCCAGTAAGAAATGTTGAGAGTGCTTGGTTGGAACTGTCGAGGGATTGGGAATGACCTCACAGTTCGACGCCTTGAGGAGATACACAAGAAGTATCGTCCTGGCTTTTTATTCCTATCGGAGACGAAGAATCAGAGACCTGTGTTATTCGAACAGCAACGGAAGTTAGGATATGATCGTTTAGAAACCGTAGAGCCCATTGGCGCTAGCGGAGGTTTAGCTTTATTTTTTATGAAGGATTTTGATGTTGTTATTTTATTTTCGAAAAACCGTATGTTGGACGTTCAAGCTATTATTGATGGTTTTAAAGTTTATTTGACCTTTGTTTACGGCGATCCAGTCCAGGATCGTAGGGAACTTATCTGGGAAAAATTAGCAAATATATCGCTCGAGAGAGAAGGGTCCTGGTTTATGAATGGGGATTTTAACGAGATAATTAGTAATGATGAGAAGCAAGGTGGCAGGGTACGCCCAGAGTCTTCTTTCCTTCCTTTTCGGCAAATGATTCGCGATTGCGGGATGCTAGAGTTTCCTTTCACCGGGAACCATATGTCCTGGGTTAGAAATCGTGGGAGTAATCGTACTCGTGTACGGTGTCGTCTAGACCGAGCTCTAGGCAATGAGGGGTGGCATGAGATATTTCCACATTCTACGGTTCAATATCTTCGGATGTGGGAGTCGGACCATAGGCCAGTTATTGCACATATTCTAGCTAGGCTCCTACAGGTACGGAAGTCGTTCAGGTTCGATAAAAGATTGATTAAAAAGGAAGGGTTTGAAGCCATGGTTAAGGAAAGCTGGAAAGGGATGGATTTCTCCATGGATTTACAATCAAAAATTGCCACGTGTAGGAAGACCATTGTCTCCTGGCGCAAGAATGACAGGTTAGATGCTGAACGATGTCTGGAAGGCCTAGAGGCTAAGGTGGATGACCTTCATACATTGGATAGTTCGACATTAGAGGAGATAACATTGGCTACGACAGAACTTCATGATGCTCTCAAAGAGGAGGAGATCTTTTGGTGTCAAAAGAGTTGAGCTCTCTGGCTTCGTGACGATGATCGCAATACGAGCTACTTTCACGCAACGACGAGGCAGAGACGAGCAAGGAATAGAATTGTACGCCTGAAAAATGATGAGGGCGCAGTAACTGAGCAGAAGGAAGGAATTGTAGCCATTGCCACAAAGTACTCCAGGGACTTGTTTCAGAAATCTGGTCAACTCTCTATTGGGGAGGTTTTAGATTGTGTTCCCCAAAAGATTACCCCTGCTATGAACTCGGATCTCACGAGGCTTGTGACGGAGGATGAAGTTTGTCGCGCACTGTTTGCCATGCATCCAGAGAAAGCGTCGGGTCCTGATGGGATGACGACCTTGTTCTATCAGCATTTTTGGGATGTTGTGAAGTTTGATGTTATTTCGATGGTGGATCGGTTCCTTGCAGATGGCGCCATTGCGCCTCGGTTGAATGAGACTAATATTTGTCTCATTCCCAAGACAGAGCGGCCACAGGAGATGATAGAGTTCCATCTGATTAGTCTTTGCAATGTGTGCTACAAGATAGTATCGAAGCTTCTGTGTCAGTGGCTCAAGAGATATTTTCCTAGCCTTATATCTGAGACCCAGTCAGCCTTTGTTGCTGGGCGTTTGATCACGGATAACATATTGGTTGCTCAGGATATGTTTCATGGAATGAATACCAATTCGACGGGCCAATCAGAGCGGATGGCCATAAAATCGGACATGAGCAAAGCATACGACAGGGTAGAGTGGGACTTTGTGGAGGCAGTAATGCGAAAGATGGGATTTGCGGAGCGGTGGATAGTATGGATTATACGGTGTATCCGTTCAGTCTCCTATCGAGTGCTCATTGGCCTTCTGAAAGAGGCGGAGTGGCAGGGGCGCATAACTGGAATGAGAGTAGCGAGAGCTAGTCCATCGGTGTCCCACCTCCTGTTTGCGGACGATAGTCTCTTTTTTAGTAAGGCGGAACCCTGTGAGTGTTTGGAGGTAATGAAGATCCTGGAGTTGTATGGCAAGGCATCAGGACAGCGAGTTAATTTGAACAAATCCTCGGTAATGTTTGGAAAGAAGATCTCCCCCTCAGTTAGACAAGATCTGAAGAATATCCTGGGTATTCAAACAGATGGGGGCCTTGGGACCTACTTAGGTATTCTGGAGGACCTGAGGGGATATAAATGTAAGGTCTTTGCCTTCATTAGAGATCGGTTGTAGAGTCGGGTGAATATGTGGTCTTCCAAATGGCTGTCCAAGGGAGGGAAAGAAATATTGATAAAAGCCGTCGCGCTAGCACTGCCGACATATGTTATGTCCAGCTTTCTTCTTCCGTTGGACGTCTGTGATAAGATTACTAGTGCGATTGCTAGATATTGGTGGAGTTCTGATCCTCCTCGTCGGGGTGTACATTGGGCGACATGGGATAAGTTGTGTGATCCCAAGGAGAAAGGCGGGTTAGGTTTTTGAACTCTCCATGAGTTTAATCTGGCTCTTCTGGCCAAACAGCTTTGGCGGCTTAATCGTTTTCCAGAATCTTTGTTGGCGCGGATGCTTAAAGGGAGGTACTACAAGTTTTCTACACCTCTACGAGCTTCAGAGTCAGATAGGCTCTCGTATGGGTGGCGGAGTATTTTAGCATCTAGGGAGTTACTACTTCATGGTTTGAAAAAAAAGATATTCTCTGGCCTTACCACTAGTGATTGGGAGGACCCGTGGCTTCCGACGAAGCCTGCTCGACCTACGAGAGCAAGGGTCCCTGTTGTCCATCCGTTGATGGTTTTACGTGACTTTATTGATCGGGCATCTACATAATGGGATATTATGAAACTATAGCAGTTCATTGTGCCGGAGGATATTCCACTTATTAGGAGCTTACCGATCACACAGACTTTTCATGTTGATGATTTTTGCTGCCAATATACCAAGTCAGGGCAGTATACAGTTCGGTCATGTTATCAGCTGGCCCGTGAGTTGTGTGAACGTGCGGAAGGTATAGAACCTTATGGGCCGAGTTTCAATGATTTGAAAAGGCATGCCTGGAAGATTGACGCCCCGCAAAAGATTTGTCATCTTATATGGCAGATGGTGTCTGGCTACATAGCTATCACACATAATTTAAACAATCGGGGGATCAATAGTGCGGACCTTTGTCCGCGATGTGGGGATCCGGAAGAGTCTGTTTTTCATGCTTTTTTCGAGTACCCTAAAGCTCTCCAGGTGTGGTCCTTGGTTCCAACTTTGGGGGTCCCAGGAGTATTTCCTGCTCAGAGTTTGTATACCTCCTTCGCTTATTTGTTCTGGAGTGATGACGCAGCAAATGTGGAGGGGCATGGATCTTATTTGTGGCTCTTCTGGTTTATCTGGAAGGCTCGAAATGAGCAATTGTTCCGCGGGATCACGAGGGAGGCGGCTGAGATTATAGACCTTGCTACTTCGGAATGGCGAGCGTGGACAGCTGTGAATGCGGATGATCCTCCACTTACTACGGATGCTCATAGTACACAGACGCAAGTCCTACGCTTGAGGGATATCTGTTTATTAGATGGGTCCTGGAAGCTGTCGGACAATCACAGTGGGATGGGTTGGGCCCTTGTTGGGTCTGACAGGGTGTGCACTTGGATGGGAGCTCGTAATCAGGTCCGTCGGATATCATGCTCCATTCAGAGTTGGAAGCGCTCCTATGGGCAATGCAGAGCTTACCAACCCATTCGGAGGTCCATGAGTTTGGAACGGATAATCAAGACGTTATTCGCATGCTTTCGAATCCGACAAAGTGACCAGATTTTGCGACAGAGCTTCAGGAAATTGAGAGGGCGAAGATGGCTTTCCATTGTTTCAAGATCTCATATGTGCCACGTGATGTGGTGTCGAAAGTGGACTTATTAGCTAGACTTGCGAGACAGCGCACGAGTATCTTTTCTTTTATGGGTTGTTCTATTCCGGTGTGGCTTGGCACACCACCTCAAGTTTAAGTAATAGAATAGCTTTTTGTGATAAAAAAAAAAGTCACTTTTTTCGTTTGTTCTTGTTAGAAGATATGTTAAGTTCTACAAAGAAAAATAATTAAAGAACTGAACCTAAACTAGAGAATCTTTTCATACCTTTAGAAAAATATTTGAATGTAAAACTTCTAGGAAGTAGAGATCATGTGTGATAATTACTTTTCCCCATAATACCAAAAAAGAAAGAAGATTCTGCAAAATAAATAAAGAAAACATGAATAATAACTGATGCAACCAAAGTCAAGATACATAAAAATTTAGATCCGAAAGATGATGAGATAAAAAGTTTCTTCTAGCAAAGAAGGATCCTCAGTTCCTTTCTTTTTTCTCGGTCACCAAAATTCTTTTTCCTCTAGCATAATTGTAACATTTCCATCTCGAGAAACGGGAAAAACTAAAACAGGACAAAAAAGAAAGCATC
Source organism: Anastatica hierochuntica (assembly GCA_900406275.1). Lineage (NCBI taxonomy): Eukaryota > Viridiplantae > Streptophyta > Magnoliopsida > Brassicales > Brassicaceae > Anastatica > Anastatica hierochuntica. The sequence continues at coordinate 8,543 of OVAN01004810.1, forward strand.
TATTGTGCCAATCACTCAACTACCACCTTGAAAAAGTTTTAGAAAATGCATCATAACCAACTAATACACAATTTTAATAAATCATTTTCACAAACCCATTTTCTTTGAATCACACATCCCGATTCACACATAAACAAACGACATCTCTAACCCAAGCTTTAACACGTGGACTTGCCTGAGAACTTTACAACTTGCAGGTCATTCCTTTCCCGCAACAGTTCCTTAGGTCGACCCGCGCACTGGACCTTAGGTCCAACCTTCTCGCCGCTAATCGACCTTCTCACCGAGAAATCAGTTAACCAGCGAATTCCCACCGTCCGGTTCAACTACCTAGATCGGATACAATGACATCTCATGAAACAGAGATGATACCCAAGGGCTTCTTCACTAGGCAGTACGGCTCTTGTACCTCGTCTTCACACTTTGGCCAAGGCTCACCCATTTCTTACCTCTCGGGTCGTATCCTAGGGCGGGATGCATCACAACTATAAATTGGATGGGGGACCATCCAGCTCACAGAAGCATCTCACCATATTAATCTAATTCTAAGACTCTCTTGCGTAATTCTCAAACAATACCAATTTAATCCTAGTCTTTTCATTTATGGGACCTATGTTATCACAGTGTCATGTTCTATCCTAGGCTCAACTTGGCGACCCAACAAACACTGTACTTAGGCATATAAGTCCTTATGTCATATCATTACATAATACATAATACATATTCGTGTCGAGAATTATAGCTCGACACTGGTCGGTTTAACCCTAAACTAACAAAGCTAACGAATAACGAGATCGATGAAAACCGAAAACTTCCTTACCTTGGCCACACTACTGAACCTTGGTATGGTTGTCTGATGATCCTCCTCCTGGGCTTTTATCCCACGTCGATCCTCCATCTTCTTTCTTATCCCATGCTGATCCTCCTTCTAAAAAAAGAACTTGAAACAGGAACACGAATTAGTCCTTAGACGAGAACCTTTCTAAAAATGGAAACTTTCAATTTACGGAAACCTGACATAAATGGAAACTTTCCTAAAAAGGAAAACCTTCCTAAAAAGGAAAGTTGTCAAAAAGGAAAACCTGTCGAAATGGAAAGTTTCCAAATATGGAAACCTACCATATCTGGAAACTTCCCAAACATGAAACCTAGGCCAGGGGCAAAACGGTAATTTCACTTGCCAAGGGGAAATCGCGTTCTCGGGAACGCTTCAGGCTTCTGTAACTCTCCAGAACCTCGGACTCAGAGCTCCTCAGCTCTCTTCTTGACACGAAGATCTTGATGCATCAACTTCCAGGATGCGCTTCTCCATTCATATGAACCTGAAACTAACTTTCCTCACCAATAAGAGGAATGACCTCATTCCCGCTAGGACTATCACATGACACAGGATGTGCATACATTACCGAAACCTTAATTCGACCCCTATAAAGGACCACTTTCCTCTCCCTTTCATTAATCAAATTCTTGAGAGACTTGTTAATCATCCTTACTATTGTTTTTATGGCTATTCATATTTATTTCAGATTCCTATTCATCCGGAGGACAAGGAAAAAACTACATTCACGTGTCCCTATGAGACATATGCTTACCGAAGAATGCCACTTGGATTTTGTAATGCACTTGCGACCTTCCAGCGATGCATAATGTCTATCTTCACCAATTTGATAGAGGATGTCATGGAGGTTTGTCTAGATAATTTCTCTGTTTATGGCTCATCGTTTCTAACTGTCTATCTAACCTTTGCAGGGTTTTGGAGCGTTGCGGACAGAAGCATCTAGTTTTAAATTGGGAGAAGTGTTACTTTATGGTGCAGGATGGTATTGTCTAAGGACACAAGATCTCTCAAAAAGGCATTGAGGTGGACCGAGCCAAGATTGAATTGATAACAAATATGCAGCCTCCTACTATATTCAAGGAGATTCGCAGCTATCTACGACATGCAGAGATGCAATATGGGCTGAGCATGGAGCTGAAGTGGAGCTAACGGTATGATTCATGAAGTATTGGACCGAGGGAAATATAAGGATTCAAAACAGACAAGCCTTGGTCCACTCGAAGAAAGGCCCATCAAGAAAAACCCTAATATGGTCAAATAATATATCAATCTGACGGAAATTCTAAAATCTACAACCACGCAGAAGGACACAACGAAATATTCAATTATTCGAGTTTTATGTTTAATGTTTTATCATTATTTCTTTTGGTTTTATATTTTCGATTTGGTTTAGTAGTTTAGGAAAACCCTTGTTTTATTTTCTATTTAAGTTTTGTAGTTGCAAACTTTTAGAATCAGCCATGTTTTAATCTAGAAAAGAGAAGTTTCTCTCTATCTTTTTCGTGAATTTGAGTGTGTCATATCTCAATTCACAACCTTCTGGTGTGTAATATACAGAAGAAACTGATCGCTAAAGAGTTAATTCTCTATGAGCCTTTTTGTTTTAGATCACAAAAGAGTTAATTCTCTAGATCTATAACACATCTATCCTTCTATCCCCTCAACAATCCATCTTCTCTTCTTCCATAATTCTGCAGAAATTAAACACAAAAACAAAACAAAAAGTTCGATCTCTCATTCAGCAAGATCCGGGATTAAAACCAAAGATATCCCATCCAGTATTGCATCATGCAGGCTTACAGAAGGTTCATCAGAGACTTCCTTAAGATTGTCAGACCTCTGACTCATCTCCTTTATAAGGATGTTAAATTCGATTTTGATGTTGATTGTTTGTTAGCTTTTCAGACAATCAAGGAGACTCTAGTCGACGCTCCCACTGTATAACCACCGGATTAAGATTTGCCTTTTGTGGTGATATGCGATGCCAGTGACTATGCAGTAGGACCAGCTTTGGGTCAGAGGAAGGATAAAAAGTTCCACGTTGCTAGCAGAAACTTGATGACATCCAAATCAAGTAATGTTCTACCGAGAAAGACTTGTTTGCAGTGGTTAATGCATTTGAGAAGTTCAGGCAATATTTGGTGGGATCCAACATCGTTGTTCACACTGATCATACGACTTTGAGGTATCTGATTTCTAAGAAGGATGCTAAGCTGAGACTATTGAGATAGATTTTGCTGTTGCAAGAATTTGATTTGGAGATTCGAGGAAAACGTTGTATCGAAAATGGTGTTGTTGACCATCTATCTCGTTTGCAAGTGGAAGCTGAGACTCCACTTGATGACAGTCTCCCTGAAGAAAATGTCTATATGGTTACCTTTTTGGAGGATGAATACATGAATCGAGTTGATTGCTTTGGCATTAGACAGTCACGTTGAGATTTCATGGTTTGCATACTTTGCGAACTATCTGAGTGTTGAAGTAAAGCCACCAAATTTCGCAGGCTATGTGAAGAAGAAGTTCCTTAGAGACGTCAGACATTACTTCTGGCATGAACCTTTTCTCTACAAAAGATGCTCTGATGGACTTTTTGGCAGCTGTATTCCAGAGTCAGAAGTGCAGGGTATTATTTATCATTGTCATAGTTTAGAGTATGTTGGTCACTTCGCCACCTTCGATACTGTTTCGAAGGTGCTACAAGTGGGTTTCTGGTGGCCTACATTGTTCAAAGACACCCATGACTTTGTTTCCAAGTGTGATGCCTATCATAGAAAGGGCAGTATTAGAAAAATAAACGAGATGCCTTAGAAATTCACTCTGGAAGTTGAGGTATTCAATGTATAGGGTATTGATTTCACGGGACCTTTCCCATGATCTTATGGAACTCAATACATCTTGGTTGCTATAAACTATGTCTCGAAGTGGATTGAAGCACTGGAAAGACCTACTAACGATGCCAAGGTGGTACTGAAAATGTTTAAGTCAGTGATTTTTTCACGGTTTGGAGTTCCCAGAGTAGTCATTAGCGATGGAGGTTCCTACTTTATGAACAAGTTGTTTGAAGATATGCTGAAGAAGCACGTAGTTAGATACAAGGTAGCCAAACCTTATCACTCTAAAAAAGTGGTCAAGATGAGATTTCCAACAGGAAGATCAAGGGAATCTTGGAGAAAACGGTAGGCAAAACGCATAAAGATTGGACAACAAAGCTAGATGATGCATTATGGTATATTGAACCGCCTACAAAACACTATTGGGGACTGAATTGTTGCATTTCGTGTATGGGAAGGCTTGTCATTTGCCTGTTGAGCTGGAGTATTATGGATATTGGGCTACAAAGTTGATGAACTTCGATATCAAGTCTGCAACAGAGAAATGAATGATTCAGCTTAATAAATTGGATGAGATTCGTCAGGATGCCTATAAGAACACAAGGATTTACAAGGATAAAAAAAAGCATGGCATGACAAGAAAATCATACAGAGAAATTACGTTGCAGGAGATCAGGTTCTACTTTTCAATGCATGACTCAAAATGTTTCTGTGAAGCTTAAATCTCGCTGGTTCAGACCTTCCACCATTGCTGAGGTTCGAACAAATGGATCTTGTAGAGAATGGATGAAAATTTATGGTGAACGGGCAACGACTGAAGCCGTATCTCACAGACACAATACCTGAAGAAGGAACTAGCGTTCCTTTAACGGAACCAACTATAGCCTAAGCATTCTAAAGTCATGCTCAAGACTATAAACAAGGACTGAGTGGGAGGCGACCCACTGGTTAGTTTTTCTTTCTTTTCAATTAGGATTGTTGTGTTTTTTTGATTTTTGGTTGTGTTTCGAGATTTTTTAGGAAATTCAAGCATAATGGAATGGATTAATCGAACCAAGGTGCATGGATCGATTGATCCAGTGCAATTTCAAAAGTGATGTTTCTTGGCAAAATGACATGGATCGATCGATCTAGGGCATTATCACACGAGGCAAATTTTTGCATAGTGACATGGAACGGTCGATCCATGTCACCTTTATCGATCGACCTGAGGCATAACTGCACGATATATGTCGCGAAGAACCCAAAAATTTTTCAAGTTCTTTTCTCTCTTTCTCTTTTGCGAAAAACACATCAAATCACCATCACTTTCTTGTTTCTTCACCAATCGAAGCGATATTTGAGCCTAAACTGTTTAAATTTTCATCATCTTTCATTATATCCGATCAGTTTTTGAAGATTTGAAGGTATGAGTTCACAATCTCTCTTCAAAGTTCTGAAAATTTTAGGTTGAATTTAAAGGTCTTATTCTTGCAATTCCACTTTAAATTTGGTTGTTCTATGGCATAATATGCATGTGTGACTCGTTTTTGTGATGAGATTATTCCCCAATTGCTTTGTTTGATGAGTTGAAATGATGATTTTGAGTTTTGAGTAAAAGTGAAAATTTTGGTTTTCTTATTGTTCTTGATGATTGGTATTCTTTTCTCTTAGTGATTGTGTTTAGGAAACATGATTCTAGGACTAGAACACGAATTTTGTGCGCATTTGATGAGTTTTGAATTTTGTTGTTCCCATCGACGAGTTTTCATAGAATTGGTGGTTTTTAGCTCGTTCTTCATGTTTTGGATTGATTTTGATTGATATCTATGTTTTTAGGCAATTGTATTTGATGTTGAACCACATATTTGAGATGATTTATAAGATTTTAAATTTTGATCTTCCTTAAAAACGAAACTCGATAGTGATTGGACTATTTTTGGTGATGAATGAGGACTTAATGATGTGTAATTTTTGTTGTGTCTGGCGATTGATATGTGTTTTGATGCATTCTCTATCTATGTAGTCACAGAGCTAATTTGGTTTCAAGTTTTTGTTCTTGTAGGGATGGTAAGAACAACACTTCAAACAAGACCACACGTGGGTTCCTCCTTAGAGGGTTCTCATCCTTTCAAGAGGAAGTTTCGGAGGAATGACAAGAATCATCCCACCAACCATCCCATCACAAAGAAGTGGGATGAGCACAATGAGAAGTTCTATCAGGAGCTCCACGCGATTGACATTCCTACTACCAAGTTTGCTGACGGATACACCACCACTTTTTGGGTCTCAACACATGACTTACTACTTCGATCTCGAGGATCAGTTTGGGGAGTTTTTTTATCTCGAGGAGGATGTTTATTTTGATTTATGCTACAAGTTTATGGCTTCTACTCGCTTTCAGTATCGGGATCCGGAAAACCCCGTCGCCAATGAGGGCACCTTCTCATTCATCATCCACAAGCGGATTTACAGCATGTCTCTGTTTCAACTGTGTGATGTCTTCATCTTCTCCAAGGGAAGATACTTCGAGATCCCTGTTCTACCATGTGCTCAGGATTTCTAGGATTTTATTGCTACAAGTCGTTCCACACCACGGAACGCCATGAAGTCGAGGATTCGTAGTCCTATCCTACACTATGTCATCAAGATCCTGAGTTCCAACATCTACAGGAAGATTATTCAGGTTGTTGTTACCTATGACGAGCTAGCTTTGTTGTTTGTAGGAGTCATGCATTTTTGGCATGCAGCTGATGATGTGACTCATCTACAGCGCCATCAGCTCAACCTGGGAGTGGCACTGGCCAAGAAGTTCGTCTATTACAAGGCGTCTATGATTGATGTGGGAAAGTCTCTAGCTTTCAGAGGTATGATCAACAAGATTTTGCGTTATCATCAGATTCGTCTAATGGGAGACAAGGCACAAGTGAGCGGGACAATTAAAGATCGACCTTACAACTACTGCGATGGCAGGCATTTAATTGACTACGGTATTATCAAGGGTCCTATTCAAGGAGATTTCCATGCTTATGAGTCGCACGTCTATCGTTCCCAGAAGATTGACTTTGTTTTAGCTTGCTCCACCGCCTTCTCTCGACTGCCATGAGAATGACTTCCGCGCTTGGACCATTGACAGCTACCAAAATAAAAACAACATCGTTTTGAAGATTTGGAAGGTCCTAAAGAAGATGAGCCGCGGGTGCACTTCTTCTGCTCCTGTGGTTGTTGCTACATGGCATGTTGTTGTTGCTACTACTAGCAGATATATGTCCTCTGAGGATATAGATGAGATGATTGATGTCGAGGCTGCTCAGTCCATGGTATGACGAGCAAAAAGACGCACCATGATGGTGTTGGGCCATCTACCTGGTCTATGTGAGACACACCCGTTTTTTCCTTTTTTTCTTTTTGCATTTCCTTTTATTTATCTTTTTAGACTTACCCTTTCTTCAAATTTATTTTCCCATCGAGACAGTGTGAAATAAGTCTAGGGGAGGTTACTTATGTATATTTCTTTTGGTATGTTGTTTCGAGTCAGTTTTTGAGTTTTTTTTAGTTGTTTTTCAAAAGCTTGTTTTGGGATTTCTACATTTGATGATGACTTCAGATTATTACTCTGCGATGTGTCTAAACTTTTTATGTTTTGTGTGACCATTTCTGTAGAGCCGTTAGTGCAGACAAACCGGAGAACTTCACTGACCAAACTTTCCACCTGAAAACAATGAGAATCATGATTTTGAGTTCATTGTGGTTGATTCTATTTTATAATGACTCTTTAACCAATCTAATTCTCTTTATTAGGTTTCAATATAAGGAAACGAAAATACCTTTCAAGAATTCAATCCCTTTTAACCATTCTTTTCGGTAATCCTGAATAGTCAGACTCATTTTTAGTCTAGTGCCACCCTTTTAACCTATATCCTTGATTCTCCATGCATCTTTCTCTTGATTTCTTGTGCACAAATGTATAAAAACAATGGAGAGAATAGGGTAGACACGATTTTCCTAACTACTTATGTAGGATTGGTACTTTTCGGTGGTTTAGACACGGTCTTGTGTGTCTAGAATAAGAAGGGGGCTTGTAATTTCATGTGAGTACTCAACGTCACGAATTTCCCATTGAGATCACTGTACATGTTGTCCACTTTCTGATTTATGTCCACAACGGACTTAGTCTGATTTTTGAGCACTTGTTGTAGCATTTTCTTCAACTCACTATCTTGGGAAGATGTGGAAGACTGGTCTTGGTTCTGATTCTAATAACCTGACTGGTAATTGTTCTTGAAACCTCCTGAACCATATTGTTGCTTCTATTGATAACCACTGTTCCCAAAACCACTTTTCTGATTCTGATTCTTGTTCTTATATCCAGGATTGAATACACTCTGATTCTGTTGGTATGTCTTGTTCTGGAATTGGTTATGTTGATTGAAACCTCTGTTTCCAAGGTTTTCTTGACCTCCAATATAATTCACGTCTGCCTGACTACCATTCAGCTCTTCAAACATGAACTCTTGATACATTTGTCCCAATTTTCTCTCTTGGAACACAGCTGCATTTTTTTCCTCTCCAACGAAGTGTCCTCCTTTCTATTATCTTCTCATCAGCTCATCAAGGTTTGACTGCAAATAATTAATTCTCTTTGCGTCTGCTGCTACACTTCCCCTACCTTGATCAAAATCAAATATGCGATTAGCTTGGCTATTCGCCATATTGTTCACCAGCATGTAAGCTTCTTTTACAGCCTTTGTCATAAAGTCACCATTGCTTGCAGTGTCCATGGAATTATGATATATCTCCTTAACTTCATTCTAGAAAATTTTAAGAAGATTCCAATATATGAAACCATGATGTGGACAATCATTAGTATACTCCTTGAGTCTATCGCAGGCCGCATGGAAGCTCTCTGTACCCAATTGTTGTAATCCAACGATCTTGTTTCTAAGAGACATAGAACGAGACTTCGTGAAGAAATGCCCCAAAAAGGCTGCCTTGATTGCTTCCCTGCTAGTCAAAGAATTTGGCTCCAAGCAATTGTACCATCTCATAGCCTCGTCATTCAACGAGAAGATGAATAACCTGCATTTCAGAGCTTTAGCAGCTACCCCATTGTGTTGAATGGTATTGCAGATTGCTTCAAACTTGTCCAAGTGGTGCATAAGGTTCTAAGATGGCAACCAATGAAACTGATTTTGTTGCACCAAATTAATGAGACCAGCCTTGATCTCAAAGTCTCTCCTCTGAATAGAAGGCGGAAGAATCCCAGCTCAATTCTCATAGAAAGCCTCAAGAGTGTCATATTGCACCAAAGTTGCCCTCTGTTGAGGGTAATTAGCACGGTGTTGCCTCGCAGTTGAAAAATTTTTATGGTCGATCTGCTGAACACCAGCATTAACACCACCTTCAGCGGGTGGATCAATTCCTGGAAGAGCTCCAGGGAAGAGAGGATTGTTTCGGATCTGAACATTGTCCATGTTGTCACCCATGATGTCTTCGAAATCAGACTCTGGAATACTCTCAAGTAACTTCTCCTTCTTCTTCTGTCTCTCTGGACATCCAAGTTCTTGCTCAAATTCAAGAAAAGATCCGCTTTTCCTTGCCTTCTAGTATAAGGTATGTTCATGTACCTGAAAGCACAAAAATAAAGAATAAACATAAGAGATTAAACAAAATAAAGTAAATGCCTTATGCACGCAATGATCCTAAGTTCTAAAATGACCTATTGGTCCTCGGAAACGACGCTAGAAAACTTGATAGCTCAGGATTTCGCCTGAGAAAACACTGCAAGCATACATATGCGTACATTGTGCCAAAGGTTGCACAAAAAATTTCAGATCAAACGTGGACTAAAGCAAAAAAGAAGAGTTGTAGATTGATGCAGCAATTCGAAATCAAGCATGCACGAAACAAAGAAACGCAGGAGTTGTAAATCAAGTAGAGAAAAATGCTCGGTATTGGATGTTTTGAGGAAAATCATTTCATCAGGATTGTAAGTTTGTTGCAGGGAAACTTTTAAGGATCATCTTGAATTCAGTTCACAATTTTATAGTCAACCTATTTTTGTAGCGCCAACTACCTATATTTAAGGATTCTAGATACTAACTTCCATTGAGTTTTGAATCCTAAACTTACATTCTAAATGAGATTGATTTGTTCACAAATTGCTTACACATCAACTTCTATTGGTCTAACACAACTTGCTCACTTATCTTCCTTTCAGGAATTTTATCAAATACTTTCGGCGCGTGAAATATCCTAGGTTCATGAACTAGGTGATCAAGCTAACTCAAGCAATAGACACAAAGATAAGCAAAGATCAATTGATAATTCCCCGATCTACAATGTAACAATCACATTTTCATGAAATCTCCTATGAGAAACCCTAAACCGAACTATAGAACTACTCACACATGCCAATTAAACAATCACAAAACAGATCAAAGAGAGACATGAATTTTATTGATTAAAAGACAAAGAAAGGGTTCAAAATTCTTCTCTAATTCGAAGTACAGAAGTGGATCTTCTCCCTTAGGTTACAAAGGTTCTCTCTTGCTCAAAAACTTAGAAAACAACATAATGAAAGATAAAACACAAGTTTAGGTATTAAGAATGTAATTGGTTTTCTAAATCTTTGTTCGATTCTAAAAACTTGGTTTGCGGTCGTGACAAGTATCGATCGATCCTGGACAGGGATCGATGTCTAGGATCGATCGATCCTAGACAGGGATTGATCGATCCCTGTCATTCTTCCAGGATGTCTCCACTCTTCAATAATGCTTCCTTCGATGCTTGAAATCCATCCAAAATGTGATCTTTCCTCACAATCAAGATCATTACCAGTAAAAACACTAAAGAACACAGAACAGCTCCAAAGAGAACCGAATACATACTAAAATACCATATATCTCGAATCAAACCACAAGAAAAACCTATAAAATACGAATACATCACACGACCCCAAAGGGTGTCGTTCCTGCCTCCTTAGGCACTTATTCGATCTAAAACCTAAACAACTCTCTCCAAAACAAAAGCTAAAAACAACTACTTATAGTACATTTCCTCATTACGTCAAAAGTGTGAAACCGGGCCTTTAAGGCCTCTAAATTTTGGGCTTCATGTAAAAAGGTCTGGAGAATGTCTACTTCAAAACCCAAATGGTCTTCTTTTTGTTTTGGCCTTTCTACGCATCTTTCATCTGCGAGACAGTTGGACCAGTCTTCAGTAAAATTAGTGTAACTCTTTATCAACTACTCCAAATGATGCAAAGACTACCTTGATATGAAAGCTAATTCAAGTCTCTATATCCTACCCAAATTTCATCAAAATACATTGATGGAAAGGCCTTCAACTCGGATGATAATTCTGATGCTCAGAACTGTCCAGAAACTGACTTTGCTCCAATTAGCTCCACAAAGCTCCAAATATCACTAATTGATGTGAAATGACTTTAAAAACTACAAATAGAAGAAAGATACTTCTAATAATTGAGAATTGCATAAAACACCAATAAAACAAACTAAAATCTAAAGGAAAAGTAGTAAAACAATGATGTTATCACCCGTGTTTGACTCATAGTTCTTGGTGTGATCATTGGTCCTTGTGGATTCAATCATGAATCGCTACAACGTGCTTAACTGTATGATTGCAGTGATTTCTTGGGTGAAAACCTAACCTATCAATGGTCAGCATGCCATCAAGCTTTAATCACTATGTGCAAGTCTACCGTCCATACCTACCATTGTTTTTCGTGACGTGTTATTTGTAGAGGATGGGCTTCCAGCGCTTTTTCGGTTCAAAGAGAGTTGTTGTCATTCCTACGTACCATTCTGTCGTTTCTTATTGTCTTTTTGCCTTGTAACATGCTACACATGTTCTCTATTCTTTGACGAAAGATGATGTCACATGTTCATACATCATAAATCTGATCTCGAGATTTGACCTTACAACCTCAAGCTTTGCATGGTGTTCTTGTCATTGCTTGGAGGGCTTTTACTTTGGGCTAAAATTCCATAAGACTCGATCCTATTGTTAAATGGTCCTTAGTGGGTCTTTGGTTTCATGGGGCGGAGGTTGTTTTGGGGGTTCAAACCATCTCCAATAGTAAGTACATCTATGCAACTACCATCAAATTTACTCGAAGTATCATTTTTATTTACAATAATCCAACACCAAAGTTTAAATCGAAACTGTCAACATTATTAACTTCTTGCAATTTGTCGATTAGGTGTGTATAGTTCTCACGGCTTGGGTGGTTCCCAAAATAAAGAATCTGGAAGGCTTGGTTCTCAACTATCTCCTTATTTGAAATGTCACTAAATCAATCAAAATAATTTTGAGTGCAAAATCTTAGGTGAATTGTTGGTTTTATTTTTGTTATTTTTAAAATATTTATTTTAGGATTTATAAAGGCGATAATGTTTGTACAAAAACAGGGAATAGTGTTGAGAGGGCTTTTCATAATCTTCAAGAAAATGTATTAGTCAAAATTGATGAGATAATGAGAACCCTCTATGTATACATGAAAATAATCCGCTACAACTCACAACCAAATGTTTTTTACCCGATTTTGGTTCTCTACATTGATGTATTTTTAAATGTCAATGCTTTGTAAGATGGAAAGGGCAGTAGAAGTCAATGAAACATGACCCTAAGCATATGAAGATGTGCTTTTCAACAATTTAGAATTCACAAAGATAGGAAAATGTACAACCATTGTTATATGTGAGAAAGAAGCTTTTCTTTTCTACAGAGGTTTTATGCATGACTGCTACAAAATACAAATTTAGTTTCACCCCCTTTTTGCTCACCAATGTGTATATGGGTAATGTTGACACTATCCACACTAAAGGTAACCAAACTGACAACTTGACTGAGATTATTTCATGGAGGTTATCATATCAAGCACAAAAGGCATCAGATATGGATTGACAATCTTTAGTTGGTTAAGGCAAGACAAATCAAGGAAAACCTCATTTGCATGGAACAAGTAGACAACAAATACTTTAGCTATTCTTAAACTTTTTTTTTTCTTTTGGCAATTTCTTTTTGCACTATCTTTTATAATTAGGAGGTTCATGACTCGTGGCCCCTAATCCCCCCTAATCCAAAGTCAGGTCAGGTAAGATATTCACCTTTAGCGGAGCAAGTGATGTGTCTCAAGTTTTACCCAAAAACGACACTGCAACTGCAAGTGTACATCGTGGTGGTAGTACTTCAGGTATCGATCCCACAAGGACGAGTAGTGCATTAAGGATCTATAGACTTTCGAATAAGCTAGGAAGAAACAAAGATTGTTTGGTTTTTTCTTTTTATATGAAATAAAGAAATAAGAGAACTGAAAGCAAAGAAAATATCAATGAAAGATATATGTTAGACAAATAGAAAATCGTAGAGAACGTAAACTAGCATGCAATAGGCTCGACTTTAGGGTATTGTTTAGCTTAGGTATAAAACACAACCCAAAATTATACCCTTTCCACTTTCGAGGTTTCGGGCACTATACTAATTAATAACCAAGGGACTCGAATTTCGCACGGTCCTTGTAGAAGACAAGTATGCATTAATTATATGTGTATGATTGATTGTTCACAATTCTAAATCGATCCACTTTCATTGCCTAAATAGAATTGTTCACCAAATAATAGTTCCAGTAATAATACAATTTTTGAAATGCAAACTACTTTAGATATACTTATAAACTGGCTTTAGAGAGCAAATAACAATGCACACAAGCAAAGGTGATTACGTATATGATAACCCTACTAGATATGAGTCCTTAAGCAAACATGATCATTAACTCGTGATAACCTACTATCTAACTAGCAAACTAATCAGTACTTAACATGTAAAACATGCAGCAAAAAATTGTAGAAGGCATTAGATCAATCAAAGATAAGAGTGGAACAAGAAAACCGATTTATTGATGACACGATGAAGGAAGATTGAATCCTTTTAGATGGGAAAGGCACAACCCCAAATGGTTAGTCCCTGCCTCCTTTAGACTCTAATCTAACCTAAAAAAATGCAACTCTCTGAAACCTAAAGGCAAAAAACAAGTGTAAATAGCCTTTGTCCAACTTTAGGTCAATTAGGTTAACATCGGGCCTTTAGGGCCTTTCAATTTGGACTTCTTGTAGAAGGGCTTTCACTTGACTTCTTAGACTTGAAAAGACTTGTAAGACATCCATTTTTGTCGTGTTAAACCCTTGATAGAAACAAAAGTCGTGATCATTTAGTTCTATCCTTCCTATGCATCCTTCATTCGCAAGCCAGCAGGACTAGTGTTTAGTTTCTTTTTCATAACTCTTGATCCTCAACTCCAAATTATGTCAACACACTTCCAATATGAAAGCTTACTCAATTCTCTAAATTTCATAAAAAAATTTCTTTAAATTACATTGATGGCAAGGCTTTCATCTTGGATGATCTTTCTGTTGCTCAGAAACTATCCAGAAACTAGCTTTTGCTCCAATTAGCCTCATATTCTCTAAAGTACATAAACTACAAGAAAACAACAGATTTGCGAGAAAATTATTTCCTCACAAAATTGCGACCAATTTTCAGGCAATCTGCTTAGAAAACAATTTCCTCGCAAATCAACCGCAAATATGCGACCCAAATAATGACTCGCAATTTCCTTGCAAATCAACGGTCAATTTGTGAGGAAATTATATTCCTCGCAAATCTGCAAGGATTTTTCGAGGAAACAGTGAAAGACCACATTTTCCTTGCAAATCTCTCGCAAATTTTTGAGGGAATTGCAAGGATAACTCTTAGTTAGGTAAATACGTTTTCCAGATCAGTAACAACTATTTGCGAGGATATATTTTCTCGAAAATTCCTCACAAAAGGTGGTTATAAATACAACTCCACCCTCTCCCATTCTTTCACAACATCTCAAAACAAAAAAAAAAACTCTAAGGAAAAAGTTAGGCTAAACCAAAAAAGAAAAAAATATCGGGTTCAGAGCATGAAATTTTCGCTTTACGAGGGTGGATGTATAGGCATAGAGATCCAGATACCGGAAAAGTTACGAAAGAGTATCGGGACTGCTTGCGTGGATTCATCTATCCAGCGACGAACAACTCCCTGGCGCAAGAGCACAGTAAAATCTTCTGCCCTTGTATTAAATGTGGGAACGAGAAGTATATTTTAATTGACAACGTGAAGAAACATTTATATAATAGAGGGTTCACATTAAATTACTATCTATGGGTTTCCCATGGAGAAAGTTCTAATGTTGAAGAGGTAGTAGCTCTAGTCGTGGGAACCTAAATAGAGGAGTTAGTCGTCATCAACATGAAACAGAAAATAGGTTTCATGATATGGTTACATATGCATTTTAGGAAACATCATATGCATTTGATGAAAATGCAACATTTGTTGATGTTCCATATTATGAGAAATCGAACGTAGATGCTAAAAAAAATTTTAATATTTCAGACACTGCTAATCAACCTATCTATGATGGATGTAGACAAGGTCAGTCTAAATTATCATTGGCATCTAGGATGATCACAATTAAAAATGATTACAACTTACCTGAGAATTGCATGGATGCATGGACTGATTTAATTAAAGAGTATTTGCCTCCGAAAAATAATTCGGCTGAGTCTTATTATGCAATTCAGAAATTAATTTCCAGTCTTGGGTTACCATCGCAAATTATTGATATATGCATCGATAACTGCATGATATTTTGGAAAGATGATGAAAAGTTGCAGGAATGTTACTTTTGTGGGAAACCGAGATATCAACCTACAATTGGACGTACACGCATACCATNCCGAAAAATAATTCGGCTGAGTCTTATTATGCAATTCAGAAATTAATTTCCAGTCTTGGGTTACCATCGCAAATTATTGATATATGCATCGATAACTGCATGATATTTTGGAAAGATGATGAAAAGTTGCAGGAATGTTACTTTTGTGGGAAACCGAGATATCAACCTACAATTGGACGTACACGCATACCATTTCAGCAGATGTGGTACTTGCCAATCACCGACAGGCTCAAGCGTCTATATCTTTCAGAAAAGACAGCGGGTGCCATGAGATGGCATGCACAACATACATATGGGGAGGGAGAGATTACACATCCGTCAGACGCGAAAGCATTAAAACACTTTCAGATGGTATACCCTGATTTCGCTAACGAGTGCAGAAATATGTATTTTGGTTTGTGTACAGATGGGTTTAGTCCATTCGGAATGTCCGGAAGAAACGACTCCTTGTGTCCTGTCATCTTGACGTCGTACAATCTCCCGCCCAAAATGTGCATCCAGAGGGAGTTTCTGTTCTTGACCATTTTAGTGCCTAGTCCAAAGCACCCTAAGAAATCTTTAGACTTTTTTTCTCCAAGCTCTAATCCATGAGTTGTAGCACTTGTGGAATGTAGGTGTTCGTACGTTTAGCCAATCAAAACAGAGGAACTTTAAGATGCGTGTAGCACTTATGTAGACAATCAGCGACTTTCCCGCATACGAAATGCTATCTAGGTGGACAACCCATGGAAGGTTATCATGTCCTTACTGTGCACATCAATCTGAAGCATTTCAACTTAAGCATGGACGTAAACCTTGCTGGTTTGATTGTCATCGTCGATTTCTACCGATGTCCCATCCTTATNCAAGAAACCGTTAAGCATGGTGGAAATTGGCACAGCAAACCGAACATGCCTGATGGATATTTGGAAAGTCACAATTGGCATAAAAA
>OVAN01004811.1:0-24905 GCA_900406275.1 Anastatica hierochuntica
GATTATTCACCATTGTTTAGCAATCACGTTGTTTAGTATTTTTCACCATTTTCTTAAGATTATTTTGGGTTATTCCCCAACTAATAAAAACCACAAAAATGTTTGAGAATTCTCCCTTAGATTTATGGCCAACTTTACGAAATTTTAAACTTAACAAAGTCCTACTACATTGATATTCAAAATCAAACTCTTACACTTATATATTCTAAAATAAAACGAGAAATAAACACAAAATGAACAACAACAACCACATACCACCTAAATATTCAACAGAAAGCAAAATCGTGAATATAAATCCGCGCGTAGCGCGGACATAGTCCTAGTATATAAAAAAATTAGAGGACTTAAAACTTAAGAGATTATGGTACATATTATATTCAAAAGAACTAAGAGACGACATAATAGAGGATCATGCGCTTTTATTTTGAATTCTTTTTATTATCGTAGACACCTTTCAAATTTTTCTTGTTTTCTTGTAATCATCCTACTGAATTCGAACATATTTATGCACGTTATTCTAGATGTAACTTTATTATCAATGTTAATCTATATAAATATATGAATAACATACACAAATATTACTTTATAAAAAACTATATAATATTACTATAAACATTATGGAAATATAGGTGACAATTATATACATATCAAAATAAAATTTAATAGCATAGCAAATCTTTGTTTTTAGCTAATATAATTTGTGTAGACCAACATGATTAAGAAAATCATTAATACTTTTTAGTTATATTATTTATTGTGCATGCTCACAATATACTAAAATATTATGCATGTGAAGAAAAATATGGAATTAAATTGAAGTTGATGTGTAAAACTTGTGTAAAAATTAAAATGTTTTGATTCGATTTTTCAAATTAAAAATTTTAAGAATTTGTTAATTTCTCATGACATAAAAATGATGATGTGTAAACATTTGGAGAGTGTCCAAAATTTTTATAGTATTGATTAACGGTGTATTAACATGGTTAACCCTACTGATGAGAATTTTAAAATTAGGTATTGGAAATCCAAAAGCCAATCTCGAAGAAAGACTAGTTCAGATTGGCAAAAGATAAGAAGCGACTTGTCTTAATTAAATACCAACTTCGAATAGCGATCGATCAAACATTAAATGCTAATGCTCTTTTATAAAGCG
Organism: Anastatica hierochuntica; assembly: GCA_900406275.1. Lineage (NCBI taxonomy): Eukaryota > Viridiplantae > Streptophyta > Magnoliopsida > Brassicales > Brassicaceae > Anastatica > Anastatica hierochuntica. Next base: position 1,154 of record OVAN01004811.1, read on the forward strand.
CGATTTGCAATACTCCGAGCTAATGATCGATCAAACATTAAAATTCTTACTTAGAACATCTCCAAAAGAGTTTCTAAAACTTTAAATATAAAATTTTTGGCACTCCAGAAAGAAACTCCAAAACTTCAAATTTGAAGTTTTGATTAGTGAAACTTAATATTTGAAATTTCACTTTTCAAAACTTCAAATTTGAAGTTTCATGTTTTTATTTGCATACTAGTCCCTACAATTGTATATCACCTAAATTATTTTTATTAACTTTTTGTTTATCTTTTTCGTTCCTATAAATTTTATTATCTCATTCGAATTTCGCATTTATTCAGTTATTATACTTAAAAATTTTAAATAAAATAAAAAAAATTTATAAATTGATTTTATGTAAGAGTATTACATAAATAGTTTTACGAAGTAATTTATTATATTATTTAAATTTTACTTTATATTTTTCGTTTTTATTATTTTGTATAAAATATTATATTGTAGTGTAATAATTTAATAACTAATGGTGTTATAATACTTTTTAAAAAAGCATGTTTTAGTTACTATTAAAAGTTTTTGTGAATTATGTTAATTAGAAGAAGTATAAGGATCATAATGTAAAATATAATTGTTTTTAAAGTTATATTTTAAGTTTTGCTTTTGAAGAGAAACAACTCAAACCTTTAAATATAGAGTTTTAGAAACTTCAAAATGAAGTTTGTTTTTGGAGATGCTCTTAGAAGAGACTCCCGTTAGTAAGTAAGAAAATCATTTAATCTAGAAAAATTTGTCGACATTTAAGGTTGAAATTTCTGGAAATTTTTAAGGTTTTGAGAACTTTAGTAATCATCGGACTTAGGGAAAAGATTAATAAAATAATCTCATAATGCGTGTACTGCCATTAAGTTATGTCCTAATTGCAAATTAAAAAATGCAATTTGTAAGCTTTACTCACTGTATTATCAACACGTGTACTCTTAACCAATCGCAAGGAGAGCACATTTTCGCACATTGTCAAATGAAAGCACGACGACAAGTCCCCACAAGAAAAGATCTTTTTAAATTACGATCAACGGCTACGATTCCTTTAAAAGCCCTTTTTATCTTAAATATATAAATAAAAAAAAATGCATTTATTCCGATTCCTCTTCTCTAGCCTCTTCTTCATCTTCTTCCTTCAGTCATCTTCTTCGTTTCTCAAATCGGATTCTAATCTAGAATCCGTATGGTTATTGAACAAGGTCTAAACGGGTTTTCGGGTTCGATTAATCGGACCCATTTACCCGAACAATCTGGATCTTTACTCCCGGATAACAGCTTCACTCCGGTGTCACTTTTCGACGGCTTCAACTACAATCACATCTCCGACCATAGTAACACCGTCTTGACGTTAGCTCCGGAAGAAGAAGACGTAGCTGATGACTTCGATTTCTCCGATGCCGTTTTAGAGTACATTAGTGAGATATTGATGGAGGAAGATATGGAGGATAAAGTCTGTATGCTCCAGGAATCTCTGGATCTCGAAGCCGCAGAGAGATCTCTATATGAAGCTATCGGTAAGAAGTATCCTCCATCTCCATCTCCGGAACCAAACTTAGCTTTCGCTGACCGAAACGGCGAAAACCTTGACCACGTGGTCCCAGTAAACTCCGCCGGAGATCGTATTGGCTCAGGTGGGTCTCTCTTCGGGAACGGTGGAACCAAGCCTCTTAGTGGATTTACTCTGGATTTTCGAAATCCACAGAGTCGTTCTTCGGTTCCAAGCGTTCCGTATAGCTCTTCCAATGGTTCAATCACAATCTATGGACATTCTGGGTTAGAAGAATCTTCAAACACTTTGTATCCTAATGTGAATCGGGAGAATCGATCTGTTTGGCTGTTTACGCGAGGGAGTGAAGAAGCTAGTAGGTTACTTCCCGAACAAAGCGAGTTGGTTGTGAGTTTCAGAGAAGAAAACTGTAGGAACAGAGGACGGAACCGAGACGAGATCGTTGTGGAAGAAGAGAGATTTAGCAAGCTACCTGCAGTGTTTCCTGAAACCATTGTGAGGTCAGATATGGTAGATAAGATCTTGGTTCATGTCCCAGGAGAAGATAGCATGAAGGAGTTTGATGCTTTGCGTGAAGTCCTGAAGAAAGGAGTTGATAAGAAGAAAACTTCAATGCCTCAAGAAGGGAAGAGACGAGCTAGAGGAAGAGGACGCGGCAGAGGAGGAGGAGGGCTGAATCGGAAAAAACAAGTTGTGGATTTGAGAAGTCTATTGACACATTGTGCTCAAGCTGTTGCAGCTGATGACCGTAGGTGTGCGGATCAGTTGTTGAAACAGATAAGGCAGCACTCTACGCCGTTTGGTGATGGGAACCAGAGATTGGCTCATTATTTTGCTAATGGCCTCGAGGCGAGGCTGGCTGGTACTGGAAGCCAGATTTACAAAGGGATTGTTAGTAAACCGAGGTCCGCTGCAGCCGTGCTGAAGGCTCACCAGCTTTTCCTTGCGTGTTGCCCTTTTAGGAAGGTCTCTTATTTCATAACCAACAAGACTATATGCGACCATGTTGGGAACTCTCCACGGGTTCATCTCATTGATTTTGGTATCCTCTATGGTTTCCAGTGGCCAACTCTGATTCACCGGTTCTCCATCTTTGGATCACCTAAGGTTAGAATCACCGGGATTGAGTTTCCGCAGTCGGGGTTTCGTCCGGCACAGCGGGTTGAAGAAACTGGTCACAGATTAGCATCGTATGCCAAACAGTTTGGGGTGCCATTCGAGTATAAAGCAATTGCTAAGAAGTGGGATGCCGTTCAACTTGAAGATCTCGAGCTCGATAGGGATGAGATTATCATTGTTAATTGTCTGTACCGGGCTGAGAACTTGCACGATGAGTCGGTCAAAGTAGACAGTTGTAGAGATGCTGTTCTCAATCTGATCGGGAAGATTAAACCCGATCTTTTTGTCTTTGGCGTTGTGAATGGTGCATACAACGCCCCTTTCTTCGTGACAAGGTTCCGCGAGGCTCTCTTTCATTTCTCATCAATTTTTGACATGCTTGAGACGATTGTGCCACGGGAGGACGAAGAGAGGATGTTCCTTGAGAGTGAGGTCTTTGGAAGGGAGGCATTGAATGTGATTGCCTGCGAAGGTTGGGAAAGAGTGGAGAGGCCTGAGACATACAAGCAGTGGCATGTAAGAGCTATGAGGTCAGGGCTAATGCAAGTTCCATTTGACCCAAGCATTGTGAAGACATCTTTACATAAGGTTCACAAATTCTACCACAAGGATTTTGTAATCGACCAAGATAACAGATGGCTTTTGCAAGGGTGGAAAGGAAGAACCGTCATGGCTCTTTCTGTTTGGAAACCAGATGATTCCAAGGCTTGATCACTAATGCTAACAATCCTCATTAGTATACGAGAGACCATCACTTTTTTCGTTCTTCTGTAATTCCCATACAGAAATTACAGGTACAACTTGGGACTCATTTTCACATTTCCTTAGAGATGATCTCTGATTCTTTCTAGACATTCATGTAAGTCATGTTTTCTGTCATTCTCAGGCCTGAGCTAGGTTCACCTAAAGTTATTATTGTAGGTAGGGATGATCAGAGAGTTTTGTATATTGCTAGCAGAGTTAACTTGTCTAGATTATAAGAGGACGCTTAGAGAAACTATGGCTTAAAGATAAGGCTTTTTCTTCTCCAATGTAACACAAGGGGACCAATGTTACATTGAAATAAGATGTTCTTACACCTTTATATTTGCTTTACTATTTCTGGAAAACTCTTCAGCTTGGAACCTGGGCTCCTAGTTATTAGTTGTGGTCCCTCATTGCTATTTGCGAACTTTTGATGATCTCTAAACATATTGATTTTGATGTTAATCAGAATCTAGAGGAAGATCCGTTGAGAAATATGATGACCTCGACGAAAAAAAGAAAAAAAAAAAGAAATATGATGACCTCGTTTAGATACACAAAAAACTCACCCCTTTTCAGTGTTTTAATCTTATAAGTCTCCTACAATGGGGATAGAGAAAAAAACACTAAGACTCCAAATGGTAGTGGATGTGAGGAATAACTTGACGAAAGGAAAATAACAGTTGGAATAAAAGTGAACAGAATAATGAAAGTGAGAAAAAAAATGAATGAAAGAAATAATTGAATGATAAATGGTAACTATTTAGAAGAATAAAAAAAAATTAATACTATGTTTTTCTTTGTTTTTTAAACTCTTTTATTAAAAGCTATTCCCAGGGATGTTTGTACAAAAGAAGTTTAGAAAAAAATTAACGACCAGAACAATCAACTAGCTCGTGACGGCGACAGTGCCAATAACGATGCTGAAAACACTCCGGCGACGAACAACACCGCGGTCAATGCTGATGTAAACACCACGACGGTCGAGGATATCAAAAAGATATTCTTGACTCTCGAAAAGAAGTCGGTTGAAAAAGATAAACTAACTAGCTCTCTCGCTAAACAGGTCGAAACCCTAACCGCGAGGACTAGAACTATTCTTCCGCAAGGAGCCTACCAGACTCCGCGGAAGAAGACTTGACTTCACCACTCCGCGTGGCTTACTCTAGAACACGCAGGAAAATCCATCGGGACAAAACCCCGATGTAATCACCCCTGTCGCGACGCGGAATAACGTGAAAGACCCTCCAAATCCCGAGAAGGAAACGGAGGATAACGAAGTCGAGCGAATTGATCTGGACTTCAACGATCAATCTGGTTCCACGGATGAAGACGCTGGCATACACCCAAGAAGGGTTAAGGGTCGCGCAACGCGGAAAGACTCTCAGCTCAATGAACCCATGACAGAAGAAGAGAAAAATATCTTCTGGATAGAGCAAGAGAAAAAAGTCGAGGAGCAGGCTAAAGCCATTCGTAGGACACGCCAACCGTCTCGAAAAAAGACAAGCGACGATCACGACAAGATTCGCGATCTCCGTGACTACATCGCGAAAACAATGGCAGAGGTTAAAGCGGTAAAGTCGCAGATCCACCACGCAACCAGTGTCGCGCCAGAGATCGATAGGCTCCTCGAAGAGGCTCGAAAAACTCCATTCACCGCTCGCATAACCAAAACCAGAGTCTCGGATCCCAGGAAGGTGAAAATCCCAATGTATGACGGAATCTCCGATCCGAAAGCTCACTTGCAAACTTTCCAGATCGCGATGGCGAGATCCAAGCTCAAGAAAGGCGAGAAAGACGTTGGTTTCTGCCACCTTTTCGTCGAGCATCTCCAAGGGGCGACCCTCGAATGGTTCTTCCGTCTAAAACGAAGCTCCATCGGAAGTTTTCGTCAACTCTCCTCGGAATTTCTCAAACAATACTCCATGTTTATGGACAGAGAAAATTTCGACGTTGATCTATGGAGCCTGTCTCAAAGAGAAGATGAATCTCTCCGAGATTTCATGAACATATTCAAGATAGTAATGTTGAGAGTCAGCGGGACCAGTGACAAGATGGCGCTAGACGCGCTCAGAAAAACCCTCTGGTACAAGTCGAAGTTCAGGAAGTGGATAGCTCTCGAAAAACCACGCACTATTCAGATGCATTTCATAAGGCTACGAACTTCATCATCATCGAATAAGAGATGAAAGTTCTATCGCAAAAACACAAACCCGCAAAGGCATCCTCGAAAGACTTAACCTCTGAACAGAAAGCGAAAAAAAGATCCCTCGTAACGACAAATATGTCCATCACGAGGGAGAAGACGTCTGGGGGGCACACAACTACGCTATCAATTCTCCGTCCGAACAAGGTAGGACGTCGGGGAACAACTGGACACGGAACACGTCGTACGACGAGAACACTATCTGCGAGTTTCACCAAACAAAAGATAACTCCACCGCGAACTGCAAGGTTCTCGGAGCAAGGCTAAAGGAAAAACTGCTCGCGGGGGAAATCTCATACATAACCAGTGTAAAAGACCTCATACGGATACAGATCGCCCACTCATGACCGATAAAGCACTCCTAGGAGACGACATGTCTCAAGGAACTCAAACGGATGGAAAACGCGGAAGGAGGCCTGACGACAGAGGAAACGACTACAATCGCCGCAGAGTGAATATGATCATCGGAGCGTCGCAATACTTTCGTGACACCGTCTCATCGATAAAAGCATATCAGCGAAAGGCCGAGTCAAGTGTAAATTGGCCAACGCCACTCGACACCGCAAGTGACACCGCAAATGACACCATAACTTTCGAGGAATATGAAACTTTTGGAATCAACAAACCCCATAACGATCCTCTCAAGATCGACCTCGTCATAAAAGATCTCGAAGTCGTCAGGGTCCTCATCGACACAGGAAGTACCGTTGATATCGTCTTCCGCGATACCCTCAACAGGATGAACATCGACTCCGAGGTCACACCTGCACCGAAACCACTCACGGGTTTCTCAAGAACGACGTCAATGACTCTCGGATCGATCAAGCTTTCGGTGATGGCCAACCAGATAACGAAAGTTGTCGATTTTGCGGTCGTTGACAATCCTGCCATCTATAACGTGATCATGAGAACACCATGAATAAACTCCATGAAGGCAGTCTCATCGACCTACCACTTGGGCATTAAATTCCCGACTCCCTACGGAATCGCCACATTCTGGGGATGCCAAAAACAATCATGATTCTGCTTCCTAGCCGAACATAAGCTAAGACAAGTCGCAATGACGCCCATGGCCGAACCCAAACAAATGAAGACAACTCGGCCGTCAGCCTAAGACACTTTGAAAAAAGACGTGCCAGAATCGTCAACTCCAGAAACAGCTCAACCCGAAGGAAACAAGCAAGCTTCCGAGCCCAACATTCCTGACAAACCAATACCCTCAACACAAGAGGGAATCATCGACTAAGCTGCAGTCATCGAGACTGAAATGGGCGATGAACCTCTGCCAAACGAGTAATCACTCACGACAACAAACTGAACTACAAGACGACTTGATCCTCGAAAGAGGTACGTAGGCAGCTCTTCTTAAGAGGAGTTCAACTGTTCCCCTCTCTAAAAAAGGGGGAGTGGGTGTACGTGTACTCGTATACTCCCACATTTTGTACTCGACACTTTTCGATCCGATCTCGACAATTAATTTTTACTTTTTATTTTTCTTATAACCCAAATCATACGAGAAAATCTTTCTTAACAAATCTTGACTATAACGTGTTCATCAACACCTTCTACCACATAACGGAAAAACTTTCGGAAAAAGCGAGACGTCGAGAATTTCCGAGAAGCACAATTCCGAACTTGATCTAAAACGTACAAAAACAGTCGCAAGACTATCAAACCCCTCCCGGGAAAAGAACAAGTACTTGTCCCAATTTCGCACCCGTTGATTGGCCCCGACGAACGAACTAATCACTCACCTTAACCTGCTTTTCACGAAGAATGAGTTCTCATACATCCGACCAGGATAATAGCGCGCTATAAAAGAAATCTGAAATTTTGGTCAGCACTTCCAGACGACCTAAAAATTGTCTTTGGAGAGATGTTCGGTTCCCGATTGATGCAAGTCATATAAGCCGAGAACTTATCGCATACTTCAATATCGAGATGGAATTAGGTCGAAATCGAAACAGGATACGTACGCTGGAGTTAGTCACCACACACCCTAAAACCGAGAGTAAACCTAGGTCTTGCCCTAAACCCAACACACTGGTCTCAAACATCTCAAGATATAGTATCTAACTGATACGAGATCCCAAAATTTGTCTCTTTGTCTATATTCATGTTTATAAGAATCTGAAAGACTAAGTCTCTCAAAAACTCGCACCCTAAACAAACAACGAATTTATCAATCCTTCAAGGAATGGATATGAGATGACAACTCATAATCTGTCTCACTTATGCAGCACTACTCATACATTATCAAATCGAAAACACCGTTTATTAACACTAAACCGCAAGATGACAGGGTTTCAAAGCCACATACGGCCGACACCAATATATAGAAAGTGGTCACACTTGGCCAAAACACAACTTAGAATAGGAAACACACTTCCTCTACATAACAACATCTCTTATTCACGAATCGTAATAAAAGTAACCAGACATCGAAAAACCGCCAACGCTAAACGGATTCGAAGTCTGATCCACCGCGTCTTCTTCATCCAGAACGGTGTCCCCAACTTCCTCTGAAACGGGAGAAATAGGAATCGAGACCCAGTGACCCCGAACCCTCTCTTCGATTGACGGGATCGAAGACTCAACATCCTTTCACTTCTTCATGTGGCTGGACATTTTGTCCATCTCAAAGCTGTAAGAGTAGTCAGAAAGCTGGGTGCGTCGCAAAGCACCCACCGAACCACGACACTCGCGGTACTCTCCAGAGGACTGTTGCGCCGACCTTACCTGGTCAAAGTCCACCACAAACTGAAGCAAACATTCAGCCACAACCGAGGCGACCTTGCGTTTTCTGCGCCTATATGCGCGACGAATCTGTGATGCTTGGTTCCGCGTCAACTCCTTCTCACGAAGAGAAGCCGCTTCGACCTCCCTTTTAAGGCGGGAATTCTCTTCTTCGAGTCTCTCGGTCTTGAACCGAGCCGTCTGCGCCTCCAAGTTGCTCGCCCTAAGGGCCTTGTCCATCACGTGAAGACCCTGCAAAAAAGGAATCCTTCAAAAAATTAGGAGCGATGTCACTTGAGTGAACGGAATCATGTCGTATGCTCGAAAAATAACCCCTATGCACAAACGCGAGGCCTTCGCGTATTGTCCCGACTTAACGAATCCCGCATCAACCGTGAGTTGATGCGTCGGGGCATCAAAAGAAGCAAGGAAGGCGTCCAAGTCTGATCCTTGTCCAAAAAGCGGCATCGAAGGTTGGCTCGGATTGCTTCTGTCTCCGCCGAAGAGATCGTGGTACCACGCCCCCTCGGACGGCCCCCTCCTGTCCTCGGTAACGCCACCCTCGTTAGCGGATGCACACTCGTTCTGGGGAGATCTCTCCCTCTCCTTGTCAGGAGGCATCTCGTACGGAGTGAAGCCATTCATGGTCGGTTCTAACTCCTCTCCCGAGATCGTGTCGAGTTGAGTCTGATTCTCGGGATGCGTAACCGCGTTGCGAACTCACTGTGGGGAAAAGTAGCCCTAGTGGAACGGACCGCCTCGAAGAAGGTCCCTAACGACGGAGGTATCTTCCGGATTCGGGGGAAGGGGATCGAAAACTGCAAAATAAAAGAATTATTAGATATCGACAAACGAAAAGAAAACGATCAAAGTATCAAAAACAATACCCGTAGGACCCCATCTGACGCTTAAAGGAAGAAACGTATTCATCTTCGACAAAGACACTGTCTAAACGAACGAAGAAGTTTCGCTTATTCAAATTGTGAAAGTTGAACGTAAATGATCAGATCACCGACATGTTGCTCCTCAGCTTGAGACAATACTGAAGCGGCAGGCTCGTGGCCTTCGGAGACAAAAACGCCAATACATAGTCGACGCTTAGGTCCATTCCTCGTCCGTAACTCAGAACTAAAAGTCCGACAAGATGTTGGAGACTGGTGGACGAGAGCTGGCCGATTTATAAGCCATAGTGGTCTATAAACTGAACTATGATCCCCGAAATGGGAAACCATAGTCGACAAAACAACAAATGCGCTTCGTAGCACGTAAAGAAACCACGAGGCGGAGAATCATCATCCTCTCCGAACTTCGGCATTCGAAACTCCACCTCCTCCGGAACTCGGCAGAAGTCTTGGGTGACAGCGAGAAAAGATTCTCGGCACCCGCTCGGCCTACTAGCATCCTTTTTGAAGGTCGGTCTCGGCGGGCACATGAATCGGCCGGTGGAGCTTCGATACCACAAGTAGCAGGCCAATACTCCTCCAATTCCTCGGGATCGACCAAGTGTGGCAAGAATTTTATTTTCTGTACAACGTCGCCTTCCTGAACTCGTAGGCTTTCGAGGACGAAAATCGACGGTAAAGCGTTTGCGGAAACTCGAGCATTCGAAGCCATAACTCAAAAGAGGAGAGAGAGATGAAACTGATAAGGAGTTTTTACCTTAAGGAATTTTTTGAAAATGAGCAAGCATAAAATTTGGAAAGTTACTCCTCACATTTATAGAATGGGAAACTTACTATTCATCCTTGGACTTTTTAGCCATTAATCTCACCTAACTTACCTAACGTGCTTTAAGGTTCGCAAGAACATTCCAATGGTTCTTGCAAACTGGGGAGCTAACTGTTGGGATCAAAAATGGTCACGACAAAATCGATGCCTAAAAAGCATAACGGAAGCGTTGTCTCTCTTTTGGGAATAAAAATCATAAGAGGATTATCAATTCCGAGGCTCTAGCCATCTAATTGATCTCCTCTCAACCAAACATCGAAACTCCGCGTCTAGCCAATCATAGGCAATCGCTTCGCAAAGTCTAGTCATTCGCGAACAACTAAACGCAAGAATATCGAAATCAACTTCTGAAACTTCCGAGAGATCTCAATAAACAAGTTTTGAAGCGATAAGAAGTCATCGTAAACGTCGTATAACCACGTCGCTTCATAAACACGAACAATATGAACAACGGCAAGTCTAGTCGCCCATTGGGCGACTAGACTCTCGGAAAGTCTAGTCGCCCACGGGAGACTAGACACAGACAACGTCTAGTCACCCACGGTTGACTAGACCATGTCCTCTCGATCATCTTCACCTTCAAATCTCAGTTCGATTGTCTCTTGTTTCGTCTCAATTGGAGTTTCCGTTAAAGTTTTGCGATAATAATCGTAAAGACTTGTTCTTTTCGTAAAAACTTCGTATCAATCGTATAAAACGATAACGGCTAACTCGAAAACATATACTATCTAAACTATACGATTGATCTGATCATTTCGCAAAACTGTCACTTCGTAATCGTACGGAAAACGATTTCTCAGAAAGCAATCGTAAAAGTCACTTCGTCGCAAAACGGCCCAGGAAGGCCCAGAACGCGGTAAAAGTCCACTTATGATTCCGAACGAGAATGGCCCAATTACGTCAACGATTTATCGGAGTTTCGTGAAAGATATATGGAAAACGCGATAAAGTTAAAGTTTGAAGATAAATATGGAAAAATCATGAAAATAAGGAATATTTTCGAAAAAGGAATATTTCCCGCGGAAGGATATGTTCAAATCTAGGGTGGAAAATGAAACGAGATCAACCTACGAAGGCATATAAAAGAGGGTCTAAGGAGAAGAACGAACACACATAAAACTTCTTCACAATTCACACTTAGAGCAATTAGGTTTATTTTCGTTTTTGTTAGCGAGCTGCGTCTCAACTAGGTTTACAAGTCTTACGCTGTTAGAACTAGGATACTCGCCAACAGCTCTCGCGGCCACGGCTTATCATTTGTTGTAACGCTCAACAAGAATTCGAAATAAGATCTTTATTGCTCAAACTCTAATTTTCGATTTCTCTTTTACTTTTACTTCGTCGTCTGTTTTCTTCGTACTTTTGATTTATCGTTGTTTGGTTTAGAAGAAATTCGGGACCTCAAGGAAAGTTAGGGTTTCCTGGCTTTTCTTCTATTACGAAAATCGACAGTGCAAATTTCGGTTCCCACACAATGGTTAAAACAAATTCGAGGCATTGGCTCAAATAGTTTGGTTTCTTCGTCACACACTTGAGGACTTTGAACAAGAACTAAGGAGGTTCAACCCTTTCTTGTCATATCAATTCTTAGAGCTAAGAGAGAGCATCGATCGAGATATAGGATTGGTATCTATGCTCTACTGTGACACTAGTGGCGATCTTCGAAGCTACATTGTTGCAAGAAGGATGAACCAAACAAACCGACCAATTATGCAACTTTTCAAAGTGTCTCTGTATCTCCACCTGTATATTACGATACCTAGGAAAATGTTGCGGATGGTGTATTTATTCGTTCGCTTATGGAGAGGATGTTTCGAAAATGATTTTCCTTGATTGAATATTTGAAACACTCTCAGCTCCCCGGAAAATACTTAGCAATTCAACTTTGAAAGGAGATTGTGTGCCTGAGTAAGCTCTTCTACTATGGAAAAGGGTCTTACCCTCTGAGTTTCTTAGTGTCCAAGCGACCCCACTGGTACGGTTTGAATTATTCCAAGAGGCTCCAACATTACATTTAGTAAAACCAGTTGGTGGTCGAGATCAAACTCCGGATGAACCCGGACACATCGTGTAAACATCAGGATCTCTCTCCTCTGTTATGTTCGCTTTTAACCATTCACCATTATTCTCCTGAGCTCTAATTAGAATCCCGTGAGCTTCATGATGAGTTTGTTCAAAAACCGTAGCATTCCTTGATTTCCAAATCTGCCATAATATCTCCGGTATAAAGGAGACATACCTATTTCTGTTGGCCTGATTTTGGACAGACATGAGAAGATGATGGAGGTTAAAAAAAAAGAGTTTCGAGAGAAACCGTTTGCTGACAGTGGTATTTCCGTTAGCTCCCAGACCTGTTTCGTAGCAGGGCAGAGAAAAAGCACGTCATATATAGTTTCAATCTCTATGCCACAAACCCGACACATAGGATCCATCAAAATCCCTCTCCCATTTAATCTATCGGCAACCGCAAGAGCACCTGAGAGGGCACGTCAAAGAAAATGTTTGATCTTAGGGGGTGTTTTCACTTTCCATATCTTTGCCCACATCTTCTTTTCTATCTCTGGAAGAATCGGGGTCTCTTCTTGCTGGGTTAAAGTTAAAGATTCTAACAGCATGGATCCACTTCGAACATTATACTCGCCAGTATTTGATAAGTCCCAAATATCATCATCACCGAGTGTTGCAGTTGGTATAATCTCAAGGATATACTCTGCATCTTCTTCCATGAAAAGGTTTCTCACCATATCTTCATCCCATATCAAAGTGTCTGGCACGAGAAGGTTAACCACCTTGAGTTCCTCGTCAACCACCTTGAGTTCCTCGTCAATAAAACCTTGAGTTCTAATGGAAGGTCGAGGAAGATCATCCATGATCCAATTATCTTTCCAGACCTTGGTATTTCCACCATCACCAATGATGCGTAAGAGACTTTTGTTGAGGAGTTCTCGACCTTGAATAGTGCTTCTCCACACATAGAAGGGCCGCCGGCCCATGTTAGCATCACCAAAGGCGCAAGTGGAGAAATATCCACTTTTATATAATTGGCCAAGCAAAGATTTTGGCTACGAGAGGATTCGCCATGCTTGTTTTCCAAGTAAAGCTTGATTGAAATTGGCAATGTCACGAAAACCTAAACAACCACACTCTTTTGGTCGATAAAGCTTAGACCAAGCCACCCAAGGTATTTTCTTCCGGTTATTACCGCTACTATGTTAATACTATGTTTAATAATGGGAAATTACATTGAATTACCAATGTGAGACGATTATTTAAGTTTCCATGCAAGAGAAAACTTTAGGTTTTTTCTTTCCAACTAACAAGTCTTTTGTGCCCCTGAATTATCCACGCACCAACGCGTCTATTTTCTTTCATAAAGCTGACACAAAATTTTGAAAACCGTAATTTAGATGTGATGGTTTTGTACTCGAGTGGGAGAGAGAAACGTGGTGTTCCGTATAAACCAAATTGTGCAGTTGCTTTGAAGAGAGTAATTGTGGGTTTTGGTGGCATCGACATTAAACTCCTCTCCCCTTCTTCCTCTTTCTATTTTTCTCTTCCTTAACCTCCACATATTTCTTCAATCTTTCACATCTTCGGTTTACTGTTATTGCATATCAATCGGTGGTAGTAGATTCAGTAAGAGTTGTGGTTTTTGGTGAGTATTCTTTTAATTTTTCATTAAAAAAATAATCAAATTTTGGATTCTAAATTTAAGGTTTCGGTGATTCATATTAGAGTTTGTTAAAATGCTGGTTTCAATTCAAATGTTACTAATTTCTGCATTCTATTCCAAATGCTTTCACTTACTTGATGATTCCTGTCATTGCTCATATTGTTTTTTTTAGAGTTTAGGTAGTATAATTTTACATAAATCCTATAAATTTTGACCGGGTATTTTTATTTTTGGATGTGAGGAATATAATGAACATCGATTGTTGTTCTTTTCAATTTTTAGAATAGTATGTCTATATGAGGAAGCTTGTTCTAACAAAATAAACATGCTATAGTTATATCATTTTTGTTGTATTTTGAATTCTTCTCCTTCGCAAATCCCTTGCTCTGTCTTTCAGATAATGGATTACAGCGAAGAGGGTCATTGTCTCCATGACTGTTTGAGATTTGATTTGAGCTTACATGCCAAAAGAGGATTAACAACTACTTTAATCTTCGATGGATTGAATACATAAAACATACACTAGATGATGAGCATAAGGAGAAGCTTCTGGCATCACAGTTTGATTACTTGTTTCAGATGGGAAATCAAACATTCTCAGTGATGTTTGTGCACTACCATCTGCCAAGAAAATTAGTGACCAATAAAAACAACGAACTTTGATGGTTGTTTGCGGGGAAGCCAATACGTTACAGTCTAAAAGATTTTGCTCTGGTTACATGACTTAATTGCGGGAAGCGACATGGGCGTTTTGATGTTAAGAAAAATAAATAAAGGGAAAGATAAAACTACATAATCCCCTTGCAGTGATAAGTTTTTTAAACAACTATTTGGGTCTGAGAAGATGTACATGGATCTATGAGAAACTCTTGATGGGAAAAAATACATGGATGCGATAACCAGGTTTCACTTAGCATTGCTTCTATTGGTATATGAAATATGTTGCCCAACAACACAACACAATCCAATTAAAAAAGAATTTGTTGCTCTAGTCGAAGATATTGATGCAATTATGGAATTTCCTTGGGGCCGAAAGCCATTTCTGTTAACAATGACTGTTGCGAAAGCACGAGAAGTTTCAAAATTTACACAACAATCTATAGTAATTCAAGTGTTTGCCCACACTATTCTGCATGCCCAAGAATTGTAAACAATCCGATATTAACCCATTTTATTGTGGAGGAAAATATAAGCATCGAGGATATTGTTCGTTGTGTTATTGAGATCAACCTAATGATCAATGTTGACAACATCAAAGTATTGGATAAGAGTGGCCAAGTACCGTTTAAGGGATAATGTTGTTTTTAATTTTTTGATATGCCTAAAAGAATACGACCTCTATTTTTTTTAGTCATACTATTTTATTATCCTTTCTATATGAGATTCTGTACTAGAAATATTTACCTTTGCTATTTCGGTGTAGGCCACTCTAACCTCATGCATTGCTGAAAAATTAAATGAATACGGTAGTGAATATGAGTTTGTCGATGATGAACTTGACAATAGGGTTGAGTACATGGCGTTGCTCATCCGATAGGATTATTTTTTTGAACATAACTTGTGGACTAGAGGATACCGCTTCACCGAAACAGCAGAAAACAAAGGTGGTAAAAAGTCGGCAGTTGTTGGAAATCTTTCCGAGAACGAAGAAAGCGATGCGACGAACCATACATTCTTAAGAAAAGTTTAGGGACAAGTAAAAAGAAAAAAGAAAAGGCAAGAAAGTAGATGCGAGACCTTCATACTCTCCTCAGATGATGGTGAGGAAGACGACCGTGACAGTGAAGTGATGAAACGTATGTGAAAGACATGGCTGATATCATTGTGTTCCGAATACCTACTTTTGTGGAGACTTGTTTGGAAAATTTAAAAGAGCATGTGAGTGAGGTTCAAAAGAACTTTCTTGCCGATGTTAAGAAGATGAAGCTGCAAATTCACCGAGTGGCCATTCCAATATTGATTACGGTGACACTCACTATTTTCCTAGTGGAAGTCCAATTCACCATTCATCACCAGGTACTCTTGTCACTATTCGGTTTTGAAAACGTGATCGATTAAATCATAAACTGTTCACTAACATAAGAGCATCATGTCTATTAATAAAGAAAAATAGTATGATTTTTTTAAAATGATTGTTAGCCATACTTTTTACGTTAAAAGATAGTCATCATTTATTATAGTTACATATATGTTAAGTTGTCATATATTTGCAATTAATATTACCTGCGATTGTCCAAATGAACAACACCTCCGACCACGACTAAAACTTCAAAACAAGTTGGTAGTGATGACTACGATATTTTGATCAACATTTTCTGCACCAATGTCTGTGCAACTGTTGGCGAAAATGGTGAAACTGTTGCAGATGTAAGCAATAATATTGTGTTGTTATTCAAGATAAAGATTTAGTTAGTAATCAGATTTAGTGGTTTTTTTCCTTCACAGGCCAATGGTTCCTCCCATACTGTATACCCAACAAGATAAACAGAAATAAATCAGCTCTTTGCTGATGATGTAGTACCCTTACCGGACGAAGCGTCCACTGTGGCTCCAAAGGTTAATACTTTTACCTTCCTAACCTATTGTTCTAATCTATTAACTATTTGTCTTATTTTATGCATTGTCACTTTGTTCAACTGTTCATACAAACTATACCCACTACCACTACTAATCCAATCATCTATGACAAATCCCAAGGCGATCATGGTGGAAAAGATGAAAACGTAGAATGTCATATTTTCTTCGATTTTATACATATCTATATTAACGCTATACCAGACTCAGATGCTGCTCAACAACACATCCAATCTTATGCTATGAATGTTGATCACCCCTCTTTCTCACTCGGACTAAGTCAATTTGAAAAAAATCAACTATCTGATACGGTACATCAATTTCTATGTTTGTGAGAATTTTTTTAAAAAAAATTTAAAGTTTAACTCTCAAGTTAATATTATTTGTAGGTTGAAATGGAGTTGCCAAACCATCTCCAAGTTACTGCTGATGTTGAGCGTCCAAAAGGCTCTATTGGTCAAACGCAACCACAATCGCAACATGATGTTGACCGTTATTTTTTTTACATATCCATCCTATTATTATGATGAAACCAATTTAATAGATGTGCTACTTCTAATATCATTTCTATAATTTCTTTTAGAATTTCAGGCAGTTGGAAATTTACCAGTAAAAACATATTCGGTTCCTAGTGTGAGAAAATTTACTTCAGTATACACCATGATAAAATAATATTACAAAAAATTTATATTACCCAAAAATAAAAATTGTCTATAATTATTCAACATATCCTAATTATACAACATATTTTTCGTATACAATTTGTTTATAATCGATTTTAACCCACTAAATGCAGAATGTGGGAGCTGGAAGCCGTGAAAAAACCACTTTTGGGATAGAAGAGCGTGTTAAGAATCCAGTAATTGAGGTTAGGAAAATTGACACAACACATTAGTTTTCTTTTAGTTTAAGTAAATTATGTATGTTTCAGCAACACGCAACTGCGCAAGCTGCTAAGTCTGATCGAAAAAACGTCCAGGCGATAGCTACGTTCAGAAGAGGGTAAAGTCAATGTCCATACTTTAAAACTAGTTCCTCGTATAATCTATAAATCTGGTCGACTATATCCATTACATGAAAAGAAGAATGTGGATGCCAAAACTGGAAAGATTGGAGGAAATGTTTCCATGTACGAGCGACGGACAAGCAAACGTATTAGAAACAGTCTCAAAAATTTTACCACTACAGTGGACGAACCGAAAAAGTACTGATAGGGTAGATGCTAAAGATATGGTGTTCGTGAGCCACATAAAAAAGGAAAAAAACTATCCAACAACTGGCTGGCAAATTTAACCTATTTGTCCCCCCTCAAACTAAAGAAGCTGATTCTTTCCGCAAGCTATGTAATCGTTCTGTGTAAATTTTGAAAATTTGGTATTCCACTAAAAAGTCAATGTGCAATACATTTATCTATAAATTAACAGCATCACCAAACAGTGTAGGGCATACAAAATTCCTGGTAGTAGTGGTATGGATAATACAAATTTCTTGTGTGTTTATCAGACCACAAATTATATTACAGTCCAGGTTCTTTGACATTTACTTGTGCAACATCCATTTCATTTAATTTTAGACATGTTAAAAAATTAGCTATACTGAGTATAATTCTCATTCCAATTCATAAGAGATGGATATGCTAATTGTGTTTGCACAGATTCGACGGGATTTGCATCCTCTATGTCGTTTTGATTTTTTTCCATTGAGTTTTTTAACAGAACTTAAAAGGTAGTACATAGTTTTCTCAAAGGCCACTAATAAAGACTATTCCTACCTCAATTCATTAACACGAGCACCATGGGATCATCGCCCCAAATGGTTTAAAGAAGTCGACTTCCTATATGTCTCATTCCCATACAAGGAAGACATTGGGTTGTGCTGGTCATAGACTTTAGTGGCTGGAAACTTCATATTGTCAACGACAATTGGTGAAAGTATCCTTTGGAAGTAATCGATCCATTAATTAAACAAATTGTCGTCTTACTCTCTTTCCTTGTTTGCAAACATGGAATGACCATTGAGACTAAGTGTAAAACATGTTGAGTCGTTTGAATTTCAAGTATGAAACTGCCACTTAGTGTTGACGGCAAATGTACTTAACAATAATAGGCATTCTATTTCCCGGTGCATGATTTATGATATGGTAATATTTTAACCGTTTTTAAAGAATTGTATGCTATTGGATCTTCGGTCATGATGGAGTTACATGCTATGAGAAATATTGAGGACGCAAATCTACTCACTCCAGAACACTTGCAGTTTGCAGCTGCGACTTATGCAATTTCCGTATTCAAGTCATTGACGCCCGAGACAGTTCCTATCTAATTAACTTCTCGTTGTGCTACTCCTGCAGCACTATTTCCGTATTCCATTTCTACGTATTTTACTTGTGTTTTTCTAGACATACTTTCACATTTCATGTTTCTAACTTTGTTTATCTGTCTAATTCAAGATGTCATTGGTTGTTGAAGTAGTTTTGTCTATGTTTAAGTTTAAATGGTAATGTACAATTTCTTAGTTTGATTTTTCCATATTTGTTTAGCCTATTACTGTTTCAATGTTTCTATTATCCGTTGTTAATATAATAGTTCTTCTCCTTCTTGAACTTAGTATGACTAGAAAATAGAATGCCTAGAAAGTACAACTAATATGTTCAAAGAAGTTGTAGTCAAGCATTAGGGGACCAAAACACATTTATAAAAAAAAGCAGATTGAGAGGTCTTACATGGCTCGACAAATTGTACATACCTTGGATCTACTAAAGCCTTGAAGCTATAGTTTTATAATAAAATAGTAATCTATATTTCAAATGCATGAATATAGTTGACTATTTTGTTTAATTTTTAAATTGTTCCAAACTTATGTCCGTAATGCAATCTCCTAGTAGCTAAGATTGCTTCATTATTAAGCCTACCTCTCAGTGATTCCGCAAAAGTGAACCCCCATCATAGTTTGGTTACTCCAAATGCTGTAACGACGAGATTCTTCGTTATATCCCAGACTAAAGCAGCGACTGCACTTTTTCTTACCGTTTCTGGATGTTTTCGGAAAAAGGGTTACAGAATTTAATAAACTCTAATTAGATAGACATCCTATTATAACAATAGAAATAGTCATACTAAGTTTGCGTAAATTTTAGATTATACCTTAAACTCTCTACGTGATCTGACCCACAACTTCTTTGGCCTACCGGGTGGACGTCTTGTCTTTGGTGGGAGTGTATTCGCGTTTTGACTTTGCTTAATTTCTCCCATAGGCTGGCCACCAATAGTGGGTATTAGATAAATCTTCTCCACATATGCATTTACCCACACCTCAACAAAGTACCTATTAAGTACCGTAGAGTCGATATACATACCAACTCATGCAACACATGCAAAAGCATGCTCACATGCAAAAGCATGCTCATGCAACACTCATTGCAAGAACATGTCCGAACATCTAGCTTCATAATGAAAGAAGCACCATTGTGGGATAGAACTTCGAATTCCATGGAGCAAATTTGGCGAACCGAATAAGTTGTAGATGCTTCACATTTTTTCTTCCAATTATCCATGAACATGTGGTATGAGGATATTATTCTCTCTAGCAGCTTTAACATGCCTAATAGCAAACCAAGACATTACTTGAAGACGAATGTATTCAAGCATACATATAAGAGGGTATTCACTTGCTTCTTTTATAACATTGTTCCATGATTCAATGATGTTTGAATCCATAATGTTGAACATATTGTCCTTAAAATGACATCAAATCCAGTGATGAAACCTTGGTTCATTTAGTTAAAAAGTTATCAACAACAAGACAAAAAATAGTATAACTATTATCATAATATTTATAGTTTGATTATGTCAATATATTAAATAGTCATACTATTCTGAAAAATATATAGATAAATTCTAGATGAATGTACCAATTTCGAGCAAGTAGACAACACATTTCGGGTTTATTAACTGAATTTCTGCGAAATACTTATTAAGTTCAGCGATTGTGTAACACGTGGCTGCTTTGGCTACAAGATTTGTAATCCTACGCGGCTTGAATTGTGTTCTGATAGTGTGATACAAATGGATAGCACAAGCACCATGCTGAGCAACCACATAAACCTTGCTTGGAAAATAGTAGATTAAACCCCAATAGTATAGTCAAAAAATTCTTTGAAGTTATACAATCAGACACGATAAATTGTCATATTTTTTTAGATATACTAATAAAATAGTACGTCTATAAAATAGTTAATAACCTTCCGCATCCCTGTGTGAATACTAGCATGCTTGTCTAAAATGAAACAAGATATGTGGTGTCAGAGATAAATGTTTTCAGCTTACGAAAGAACCATTCCCAAGCATTATCATTCTCACCATCGACAATATCATATGCTATTGGAAAAATCTTAAAGTTCGCATCTTGAAAACATGCCGAAACAAGAACACCTCGTATATAGCTTTCAGAGTTGTACCATCAAGTACCACCACTTTTCTTACCCAATGGTACCCGTTAATAGCTATTGTGAATGCGATGAAGCAGTATTTAAACCTTCTTTTTCCATCGGGTAACTTTGAGAATTCCATGTGGCAAACGGTTCCAGAGTTGGCGTTTTAAAGAAGATCAATATATGCCGGAAGCAAAGCATGGTTACCACCAACGGTTCCTAGGGCGATATTCGTTGCAATCTCTCTTCCTCTCCATGCTTTCCAATAAGATATGTTTATATTGTACTCGTCAAGGAGTATTTTACGTATCCCTGTCGCTCATGGTCCTCGCTTGATTCCTACATATCTTGAAGCCATTAGCTCTCCTATAACTTTTGTGGTTGCCAAGTAGTGGTAATGACTTCTCTCATTGAAAGTGTAGGTGTCGATGAATATGGTATTCATGATCTGGAAGTTTTCAGACTAGTCTACGACTGATGCATACACCCTCCAAGGATATATCCTTGATATGCACTTCAAAATCATGAATCTAGGACTTGACTTTGAAACTCTGAAGTGAAATTTTATACTAATTGCATGAATAACAATCTTTATTCTGCAGTCGTCCTTCGACTTGTACACCCTTCCCACAAATATGTTATCCCCCTCATAAGCGATATATTAAATGGCTACATTGATAACTAATTATGAAAATAGTCAGCCTATTTTAATAGGATATCTAAACAGAAAACAAAAATAGACATGTTATTTAAATATGAAGAGTACTAACCATCAACAGAACTATATACGAATACATGAGGAGCATCTCTAACAAACAATGATGGATTGTCGCTTTTGTCATTTAAAAACTTGTGAGTGCTTCCTCCGCATCACTCCAAACACTTAATCTTGGAGTTGGGAGTCCAAAAACACTATCCATATCAACCAGATATACATTTGACATGTTCATTTGTAAATGACTCGTAGAAGGTCTAACATGAGTAATTTTACCTTCAGGAAGGTTAGGGTTAAAAACCTGATTTAGGGATGGGATATCCATTTCGTGAAAGCATTGTAAACCATCTGATTGTACAATACTTTCGGAAGATTCCATCACATCATTGACAACTCCTTTTCCTTTTGCAGCTCTTCTTGCATCAGAGGAGGATCCATTATTGGAATTTCTAATTTGATTAGAAACACCAAAAGGATGTATAGTTGAAGTAGAGTACTATATCTAGTAGCATTGTCAAATTCATGTACAAGGTTCCTCGCCGTATTGCTCCTATCCAGAGTTTCCTCCACAGGTACTTCATGCCACTCATCTTCACTGTCTTCGGTGGAATCAACAATCATATCAACCCTAGTCAAGGTTTCAGGCTGCATGTTCTTTTGCACTGCATGTTCTTTTGCACTTCCTTCCGTGAATTTAATATAGAACTGCTAGCGTTATAGAATGCCTAAAACTAGCAAAAATGTTAACCTCCTCGATTAACAGTTATGTACTGTGGCAGATTCAAACCTTCTCTGACTTTGTTAAATAACCCAAGAAAAACCATTTCATCCCTTAACTGGATGCATATATACATATATATATATATATATATATATTCTCTACTCCAGGATGAGCATTGAAGTGGCATATCCCAACATTAATTTTTTCCCAGTTCCAACAATAATTAATACCTTATCCCTTTCCACTAACTGATAAATAAAAAGGGATATCTATGTACAAAAGTCCAAAAAACTTCAAACATAGAGGAATCATAATGTTAGACTAAAAGATGGATCGAAGAGTTGTAATGCGTAAAGTTATCTAAATCTACATCTTCGTTATTACTGTCGATGTGCATAGCTTTCAATTTTTTTGTATTTGTCATGGTCGATCAAGTTAGATGTGTGAGGTAAAATAGATGAAAATTTCTCTATTTATTGGCAAGAAATGAACTTACTCCCCGTCTTTAAGAGGGAAATTAGAAGTTCAAAAAAATTGTTTTCTATTGTTATGATGTACTGATTTGATTGATAGCATGTGAAAAACTAATATCTTCAACAAAATCTTCGTCACATGTCTCGAGGAAGAGGTGTTAGACGCGTAAAGAGGTGAGATCGTCACATCGTGAGACAATTAAGTTTGTTCTTTAAAAATAAAAAAAATGTTGAATGCTTAAATAATCATGAACCCATGAATATTGGCTTAACTAGCCTTTTAATAATTATGAAAATATGTTTGACAAAGAATATAAACTAATAAATATTTTTTAATATGAAATTCTTATTTATTAAAGATAAAAGACAATTTTATTGTCGACAAAAAGATAACTTTATTATATGAAAAAATCTAATGTCGATGATGAGACTTACGTTTCTCTAACCACATTTGTTCTGCAATTTTATAACAAACAATTTTATATAAGTTCTCGCTTCTGTTTCTTCTTCCACACCAATTGTTTGATCATTCACATCATCATTGACTCGAGCAAATGATGAACTGTGTGATGAACTCAAGCAAATATATCATAAATGGATAAAAATACAGCCGATTACTTTTAGCATTGTATCACAAAAGAATAAATATTCTTAATACATTTGGTAGTCTAACTAAATAATTTATCAATTTCAAAGTTCAAACAAACTCTAAAAATGTTTCCCTTTCACTCATGGGTTTAAACTTTTAAGAAAAAGAAGAAAACACAGCTCATAATCTTTTTATTGGTGATAGATTTTTTGTAGTGAAAAAATGATTATTATAATCTTATATATTAATTGAGGAGACGAAGAGAGAAAATGAGAAAGAAAAATCTTACATGTCAATCAAAGAGAGTTTTGAAGAAAAAGTAACTAATCATCACTTTCTTTATTAAATAAAATTATTAATTAAACAAGTCAAAAGACATTACCAGTTAATTTATTTCTACGCCAATAATCAATTAACTTTCAAATTAAATATTTTTAAACTATTTTCTTATATTGTTAATATATATTGATTATACATTGTTACGAAAAATTCAAAATATCTATGATTGCAAAAAAAG
>OVAN01004812.1:0-24904 GCA_900406275.1 Anastatica hierochuntica
TTTAAGAGAATTTACTGGAGATTTATTTTAAAAATTTGTAGCTAAAGTAAAAAAATCTGTAACAATTGACCAAACATCAAAAATTAAAATTAACAAATCTGTGAGTCAAATACAGCTTGTGATCATACCAGAGAGATCGATTTTTGATTTCTCGAAATTTTGGGGCAAATCGAAACACGACGACGATGACAGTTGAAGAGGAAGTGATCGGCGGTTTTATGACAAAATCGACGGCGTCAGAGACACCGCCGACTTCACGGCGAGATGGTAGACGTCGGCGCTATGATGGCAGCATCGCCGATTTCACAGCGAGATTGAGAGAGACGATGTCGCAGCTTTGTTGTTGAGCAGAGAAGTGGCGGCTGGTGTAGGTGGAGAGACGACACCGGCGAGTGATGAAAAACGGCGTGGACGAGTGATGAAGAACAATGGCCGTTGACGATGGTGATGAAGAACGATGGTGATGGTGATGAAGAACGATGGCTGCCGTTCTCTTTTATTTTTTTTTACCTCTTTTGTTTTTTTAACTCAACCCAATTGTTTATTATTTTAGGGTTCACTAGATTTTTTAGGGGGAATAAATTTATTTATGTTTAATTTGGAACATAGATACATTAGTAAAATAATGTCTAATGGTCTTTTACAAAAAGATTGGAGTTAGTCTAGTAAACATGTGTTATTCTAGTAATAAACATGTTTTATAGAGTTAGTTTAAGTAATTTTTTCGAAAATATCCAAAAACATATAAATTTTGTTTATATGACGTGGTAATCTAACTTTAGGGGAATAGAAAGTATTACGTTATTGGTTTGTTGTGAGAAGAAACCGAGAACACGTATGCCTTATAAGAAAAGTAAGCTTCTGGAAAACGACATTGGCTGTAGCATTAACTCACAAGTTGGCTATCGATCTCAAAATTGTGGTGTTTAGAGAGTCGCACGTGAACCTTCTTCTGTGTCAACGAGAAAACTTTCCTAACCACTTACAAAGTATCTATTGGTAAAACACTATTCGTTTCTTCTTCTAGCGTCTGTCTATATCGCCTTTTTCTGATCTCTAATCATTTATTAATCTTTTTCCTTTAGTTGCCCGTAGTTTTCATTTGTCACAACCATGAAAAAGACTCACTGGCATATCCTTGGTCCACCATCGTCAAGTAACTGCATGTTAGTCCTTTTTTATTGCAATTGTAATTAGTAAGCATGATTATTGGAAGAACCTCACTAAAGGTTCTTAACTAATATTTAATTAATTAATTAAATTTAAAGTTACAAAAGAGAGAGAAGCAAATAAAAAGAGTGAGAGATAAGTTAAGAACTAGTTCAAAAAATAGATGTTTTGGAATTGATTTTAACTTTTTAAGAATTTCATTTTGTTTAGAAACCCATTTAAGAACTCCCAATAATTGTGCACCATTTAATTAATGTACATCCATCAATTTGTTTTTGGTCAGAACATCCATCATCTTAAACTCAAAATAACAAATTAGTTTATTTTCTTATATAGTACTCTCCTCTGTTTCATAATAAATGATGTTTAAGATTGTTGCATACGGATTAAAGATTTATTAACTTTCAATCAGTTTACATATTTTTCATAAAAAGCAATATTAACTACAATCAATTTAACTAGTAGAAAATCAAACTACATACTACAACTATCACAAGCACCAAATAACATTAAATTTTTGCACGGAAATGTAAAAACATCACTTAAACTGAAATTAAAAAAATAATCGTGTGATATCACTTAAATTGCAACAGAGGGAGTTACATAACTTTAATATATTAAAGGAGAAGCCTTTAGTGCTTTTGACTTTGGATTTGTTAACTTAAAGAATTTATTGTTTAGGAGTTTTTTTGGTGATTCTTTGGTAGAGAAGAACAAGAACAAAAGACGTAAAGCTATTCTTTAATGAAATGGTTTAAAGAGATCGATTACAAGTATGAGTATGAGTTAAAGAATTTTGGATCCTTGAATTAGGGTTCTTCTCCTTGTATTTACAGTTTTCAAATAAGTATATTTCCATATCTTTTATGGATAACTTTTAGTTTCTAGTCTATCTATAAAATAGGGAATACTTCCATAATTGTCTAAGGTAATTATTTTATCTCTTAATATTTAGATCGTATAAGGGGAATATTCACTCTATCTTTGCTCGTGGCCTTGGCTTGGTCGTGCGTCTTTGGCTATGGCCTCGGTTAACACATTCAACTAGGAAGTTTGTTTATTTCCCACGGTCTAGTTAAGGCTAAGCTCTAAGGGAATAAAATTACCTCCAACAGTTGCCCCCCCCCCACTCTTCATTTTCCACGTGTGAAATTTGAAGAGTAAATTCTTTCTCAAGAGATTTCGGTTTTTACTTTAGTCTTAGGATGAGCCTTGTGGGTTGAAATAAAATATAGGCGTAGCCATGGCCATTGTTGGCATCACTGGTTCTCGTCGCTATGACTTCATCTTTGGTGAACGACCTTAGCGTGAATGGGCCGCATATGTCGATGATCTTTAGGGTCTGAACTCTATGGCATAATATGGGCTTCTTGATTCTAGTCCATTATCGGTAAAGTTAGATAGGCGAGAAAACGAAGAGTCCTCATTCTTTGTCTTTGCTCTTGTCACATCTCATCCCTTTCAATTGCTCTCTCCACACTACCGACAATTTCTTTATTCCGGTGTTTTCGCCTTCTGATTACAATTTCATTCATCGTGACGTCATCGGTCCCTGATCTTTTGGACATTGCAATCTTGTCTTGCAGTAGTCATGGACAGATCAAGTCCTCTGAAGCCCTCTCCATCTTCAAGTTTAACCAAAGTCCTGCCGGCTAGGGCTAAACTTCAAGGACTTGCTCCCGCCGATGTCGGTGTTCCTGAGATTTCTAGTTCTAACACTCCGAGAAAGGCTGAAGCCCTCTCGACCCCCACCTCCAAAAGGTCTAGGGTCGAACCGCCGATTGCTTCGGCGGAAGGAGATTTGCTCAGAGAAAGGTTGTTCTCTTACAACCTTTCTGACATGATAAAGGAGCAACAACGTTATCCCCGAGACCTTTATTCTGACCTCATGCAAGTTCACCTTTATTCCCTAGCTCCGTTGTTGCCTTATTGGGTCGGAATTCTGTTTTTGATTATCTTCATTTGCAGCTAGCCACGGATATCTTTGTGCAAGAGAGGCATAATGCCAAGGGTCCGTCTCAGGCCTCTGAGGTGGACCCTAGGCTAAGGGCCTTGGAGCAAGACGTGGTCAGGGAACGCTGGAGGGCCAATGAGGCGATCAGGAACCTTACTGACTCAGAGGCATCAATTAGGATCCTTCGCATGAACCTGACTGATGCTAAGGCCAGTACTGAGCATGCGGAAAAGTTACTGGCTAAGAGGCGGTTGGAGGTTGAGGAGCACTGTTGGCATATCTCGACCTTGGATCGGTTGGCGGACACAATGTCTGAGAGAGCCCTCTTTGTTGCCCACTAGGAGATGGCCACAGATCTTCTCTTAGGTGACCACTTGAAGTGGGGTTTGGAGGAGATCGAGGCATCTTACCAGCGGGTGACCACGGAGTGGGCCAAGGAGAGTGGCATGTCTTCTCCTGATTACTCTGTAACATTGATGTCTCTGTTGGCTGATAGGACATCTGGAGCTTGTCCTTCGGGCGAGACCCCTGAGTCGAAGGCAGAGTGATGCGCGTAGATGACCCCTCGTTTTGCAATGTTTACCCTTTCTTTCTCTTTTTCTTGAAGCCATGGCCATGTGGCCTTTAAATTTTTTGGTTATAATATAAACCTCTAACTTTTCTTGCCCTTGGGTGCATAAACCCATAGTTTATTTTCTGCAACAAAAATGTCTAAGCACTCGTGGCGTTAGGTAGAAATGAGTTACCATGAACTGGGTGGGCATAGGCCTTTGGGCACACGTGCCTTGGTTGGACTCATGGTCCCTGGGCTCATAACCTTTGGTAAGTTTTGTGAACTCGGTGGGCTTTAGGTCTTTGGGCAAACATGCCTTGGTTGGACTCATAGTCCCTGGGCTAGAGTATGTGATCAGCGGTACTAGCCTTTTAATGAGTATCGTGACTCGGTGAGCACACGTGCATGTAGGCATACGTGCCTTTATATTTTATATTTCTTTGCTTTTATTTTTGTTTGGGGTTTTTTTGGTGATTCTCAATGGAGAAATAGAAGAACAAGAGAGATCGAAGGTTTTAAGAGATGAAGCGAAGAGATGTAAAATGATTCTTTATTAATATCATTTTAAAGAGATCGATTACAAGATGTGTATTTGTGTCAAAGGTCTCAGATCTCCGAATTAGGGTTCTTCCCTTTGTAATTATAGTTTTCGAATAAGACTATTTCTATATTTATTTATTGATAACTTCTATATTCGGTTTATCTATACAAAAAGGAATATTTCCAAAATTCATTAAGGTATTTGTCCTTATCTCTTAAAATTTAAATCGGTTAAGGGGGATATCCGCCCTACCTCGGTTATGACATCGACTTGGCGGTGTGTCCTCGGCTATGGCCTTGGTTTACACATTCAACTAGGGAGTTCATTTATGTCTCCTTGGCCTAGTTATGGCCAGATGCTAAGGAAATAAAATTACCCCCAATAGTTGCCTCCCACTCTTCATTTTCCACATGTGAAATTTGAAGAGTAGATCCTTTCTTAAGAGATTTCGGTTTTTTACCTTAGTTAAGGATGGACTTTGATAAAAAAGATGAAAAAATAAGAGCATAGCTTCAGCCATGTCTCTTGTTGATGTCTTCAGTTCTTGTTGTTATGGCTTCATCCTTGGTGAGTCTCATTATCGTTAGCGGGACGAATCTTTTAGATGAATTCTTGGGCTTGAACTTTGTGGTGTAATCTGGGCTTTTTCGCCTTTGGACCATTACTGATAGGGTTAAGGAGGCGGGAGAGTGAAGAATCTTGGTCATTTCCATCTTTCCGCTTGTCTTCTCATAGTCAGATTAGGGTTTTCTCTCAAGAAACCACTGCATTCTCTGCTTCTTCCGGTAAGGCCTTGGCATGTTTCCGGTAAATCTCGCTTTCCTTTACCCTTAGTAGCGATTACGTTGATGCGATGGTAGAAGATCTTCGATTTTGACTTAGAGTTTCACCGTTGATGGTCTTTTCTGAGGATCTTTGAGCAGGTTCTAACCATTTCCGTTGTCCACGTATCCAACGCTTCAACTTCTTGCACTAAGGTAATGCTTTCCTCATCCTTGTGGCAAATCGTCGCGTTATCTAATCTTTTGACAAAATCAGAGGGATTGCTAGGGTTAGGATTTAGCGCGCCATCATTCGTGTTTGTGGGCATGCGCCTTACTGTATTTCCTTCTGGCTTACACGTCCGAGATGAAATCATTAGAGGATCGGATTCAGAATCGCTTAGGGGTCTTTTGGATTTCTCTAAATTTTGGGGTCTCTTTGGGCTTCTTTTTGACATCAAAGGGTAAAGATCTAGCCAAGATAAGGAATCGACACCATCTCCTCAGATTAGCCTTTTCATTACGCTTCAAAGCCAGTCTGAAGGTGTGCAATGCCTATGATGACAGAGTGATAGTGTTTGACATCTATCATCGAGCTAGACATCGACAGTAGGCCATTTCCTGGATTACTGCCATGACTACCCGAATAGAATTCAACATTGGTGATCTCCTCCTGCCGTACTGGAAGCCCTTGGTGTCTATTTCGATTTTGATAGTGCCAAGGTTATCCGAGGATTAATGGAGTGAAGACGACTCTTCAAATTGAAGATAAACCACATCAGCACCAAAAATCATGGTCGGAATACAGAGGGACCTTTTTGTATGGACGCCAAGCCAAATTGGGCCATTGTGACTACAATAGCCACAATAGACGGGCTTGAACTCTAAGGGGTCTATCGTCACCATGACAATAGAAGGACTCGAGTCTTCTCCAGGTTATGGGTGAGTCTCCCTTAGGTGCTTCTTCCCCATCTTTGGCGTTGGTGTTTATAATCTTGTCTGATCTTATCTTCCGTTGGGGATACTTGATGTAACTCATGGGATGGATCTGACTTTTGTGGATAAGCACTCTGGGTCCAAGGAGAAGAGACGTCCTTATCAGTAATGGGCCGAAGGCGAAAAAGCCTAGTTTACGCCAGAAAGTTCAAGCCTAAGAGTTCATCTAAAAGATGCGGCCCGCTAGCGCTAATGAGACTCACCAAGGATAAAGCCATAACAGCAAGAACTGGCGACACTAACAAGAGCCATGGCTGAAGCTACACTCTTATTTTTTCATCTTTTTTAACAAAGTCCATCCTCAACTAAGGTAAAAAACCGAAATCTCTTAAGAAAGGATCTACTCTTCAAATTTCACATGTGGAAAATGAAGAGTGGGGGGCAACTGTTGGAGGTAATTTTATCCCCTTTGCGTATGGCCATAGCTAGACCAAGGAGATATAAATAAACTCCCTAGTTGAATGTGTAAACCAAGGCCATAGTCGAGGACACACCGCCAAGCCGAGGTAAGGCGAATATCCCCTTGGACGATTTAAATCTTAAGAGATAAGAACAAATACCTTAGTGAATTATGGAAATATTCCTTATTGTATAGATAGAGTCGAATATAGAAGTTATCCATAAAGAAATATGAAAATACTCTTATTCAAAAACTATAAATACAAAGGGAATAACCCTAGTTCAAGGATCCAAGACCTTTGACAAAACAAATACATTGTAATCGATCTCTTATTCATCAATAAAAAAGAATCGTTTTACAACTCTTTGCTTCATCTTTCAAAATCGTTTGTTCTTGTACTTCTCCATCGAGAATCACCAAAAAATCCTAAAACAATAATTCTGCTAATCTAAACCTTTTTTCAAGCACTCTTTTTTTTCAAAATTCTGTTGTTTTGAAGTTATGTATTCTTTTATGGATATTTTTTTGTTAAGGAAAATTTAAAATATCAACAAACAAAATATTTAAGAAAATATTTTTATAGATTTTTCTTTAAAGTTTATAAGCTAGTCGAAAAACTAAAATTTAAATCTTATCAATTGAACTCTATATCTTAAAATTAAATCCTAAATTTTGACACCAAAATATTTAATCATTAATAACTATTGTATTATGCAATAAGCCCAATAGTATATTATTTCTTGGATTTTAAATAACTATTTTAATTTAGATTGGCCATTTTGTTAATTGTCTCAACAAATACCATGAAGGTTTGTGAATAAACGAGCTAAATTTAGAAGAAAACATTAAACTTTAAACATTCGATTGAAATAATTATTTATTTAGAAGTTTTTTTAAATTAATTGTGTGAATTAAACCAATTATCAACTTTAGACCATATATTTATAACCTAAAAAAATTCGACTTTTTAAATCGATTTAGTTTTAGGTTCTAAACCCTTTTAAAAAATAGTTCTCGTGCACTTCCACAAATGTCAATTTTAATGAGAATATCTAACGAACATCTAGTAAATGTCAAAGAATATAGAATTTTACTGGTTTAAATATTTAAGTCACTTTATAAAACCACACAAGGATGATCAAACAATATAATACCTATATAATTTGGCATATAACAAAAATAGGAACAAAAATGTGGGCGGATTTCACATTTTAATTGGGGCTTCTAGCTCTGACTCACGGTCGTGAGTTTCGTCAATTGGGTTCGAATTCCGACTAGTGAGGATTTCACATGCGATTCTCAGCGTCGGGAATCAATTTTTTGAAGCTGTTTTTGTGGGACCGCATATCCCTTGTGGACCGTTGGTTCTTCGAACAATTACCAATTAATCTGGATTCATCTTATAAATGATCAAATCTACTAATACGACAAACTGTCATGGGAGAAAAAAATAAATATCATTATTCTTATACGACAAATAAATTTTCTTAATCATCTAAAAAGTTAGATACAAATTTTGGGGGTTGTATTAGCAATTTTGCATTATTTTCTATATATATATGTTGAGCTTTGGATTGAAAACTAAAAAGTATTTACACAGTTTAAAGAAAAGTACAGGTGATGGGTAAGCTCAGCGACGCGAAGGAGTTTAGCCGGTGGGAAATCACGGCGGGAGAGATGGAGTCCTTAGCCAGTTTCTGTGAAGCTATCTTGCCTCCAGTGCCGCCCGTCGAAGATTGTAACCACCGGAACAAAGAGGCTCTCCGGTCATTTTACTCGTCTTCTGGGTCTCAACCTCCAGTCCTTCGCCAGGTCCATACTCTTTCTCTCCAATAATTTGTTCACAGTTTGGATTTTTAAATGGATTAGTGAGGCGTTTTTGGGAAACCAAAAGAAGTGTTTGTTAATGAATGCAGACCATTGAGTTGATCACTGAGCGAGGGATGATAGAAGCATACCTAATAACGAGACTTGTTTTGTTCCTTCTTGCCACTCGGCTTGGGACTTTACTCATTTGTGGATCCGATTGTTTGGTCTCGAGATGGCCTTATGTTGAGAAATTCACCGAACTCTCCTTGGAGAAGAGAGAAAGAGTACTTCAGAAACAATTCAAGAATTGGATTTTCACTCCTATAAGAGCTGCTTTCATCTACATCAAAGTCGCCTTTCTCTTCTCTTTCTTCTCCCGGGTATGTCTGTTTTTCACTACAAGGCTTGTTATGACTCAACAAAGATTCTGCCAATCTTAAGTCCCTCAATGAAACCGAAAAAATCTTACCTTAGTATGATATCAATTTATATACTCTGTATGATCAACAATCTGACTCCCAATGGAAATTAAACTAGAGGAAATCTAAAGATTAAATTTCATTTCAAACCAGGTCATACTAAATTATGTTTTACCTTGGTTGCTATAATGTGGTCATAAGATTCCAAAAGCCTGAAACTAATTCTTACCTAACTGATTTACTACTAGAATTATCTTCACTTTGGTTACTATACATACACAAAAAGAGCCTATTTTAATATAGTTTTTCTCTATTGTAAGAACTAATCTACTTAGATAAATCTACAAGTTTTTGGATTTACCGCTACTTTTGTGTAGGTGAGTTCAAATGGCGAAAATCCGGCATGGGAAGCCGTGGGATATTCCGTGAACCTCAACGAAAACAAACTTTCAGAAACTTCTACTAAAGAAAGACCTCTTGAGAAAGGGGTAGTGGAGACCATGACAGAAACAGAGCAAACTTTCCTTGAATCACTTGCTCAGAAAGGCCTAGAAGTGGACCAGGACGCAGACCACGATGCGATCAGAATCAAATGCGACGCTCTGGTGGTTGGATCTGGTTCAGGAGGAGGCGTGGCAGCTTCTGTGCTAGCAAAATCTGGTTTTAAAGTTGTTGTTGTGGAGAAAGGAAGCTACTTTACGCCGTCTGATTACACTCCTTTTGAAGGTCCTGGCATGGACAAAATGTATGAAAATGGTGGGATTCTCCCAAGCCTTGATGGGAATATGATGATTCTGGCTGGAGCAACTGTTGGTGGTGGTTCTGCTGTGAATTGGTCTGCGTGTATCAAAACGCCCAAATCGGTTCTTCAAGAATGGTCAGAGGATCAAAACATACCTCTTTTCGCCTCCAAAGAATATGTTTCGGCTATGGAAGTAGTGTGTAAGAGGATTGGTGTCACGGAGAAATGTGAGGTGGAAGGTTTTCAAAATCAGATACTAAGAAAAGGTTGTGAAAATCTGGGGATCAATGTTGAAAACGTGGCTCGAAACTCCTCGGAGAAGCATTACTGTGGATCATGCGGGTATGGTTGCAGACAAGGAGACAAGAAAGGAAGCGACCAGACTTGGCTTGTTGATGCTGTGCGTGATGGCGCCGTGATTCTCACTGGATGTAAAGCGGAAAGATTCATACTTGAAAAGAATGATAAAAACAGAGGAGGCAAGAAAATGAAATGTTTGGGGGTGATGGCGAAATCTTTAAACGGAAACATAACAAAGAATCTAAAGATCCAAGCAAAAGTAACGGTTTCAGCAGCGGGCTCTCTTTTAACACCTCCACTAATGATCTCAAGCGGGTTGAGAAACCGACACATCGGTAAAAACCTTCACCTACACCCTGTTCTAATGTCGTGGGGTTACTTCCCGGAGAAGGAACCTTCGAACTTCAATTTCAAGGGAAAGTCCTACGAAGGCGGGATCATAACATCAGTTAGTAAAGTGTTATCAGAAGATTCAGAAGTTAAGGCCATCATAGAGACACCATCACTAGGACCAGCTTCATTCTCGGTGCTATGTCCTTGGACGTCAGGGCTTGACATGAAGAAAAGAATGTCTAGATACTCCAGAACTGCGAATCTAATAACGATAGTTAGAGATCGCGGGTCAGGAGAGGTGAAAACCGAAGGTAGAATAAACTACATTGTTGATAATACTGACAAAGAGAATCTCAAAGCCGGACTTAGACAGTCTTTGAGGATACTCATCGCAGCCGGAGCTGAGGAAGTGGGAACTCACAGAAGCGATGGGCAGAAACTAGTATGTAAAGGGGTTGATGAGAAATCGATTGAGGAGTTTTTGGACTCGGTAAATGCAGAGGAAGGGCCAAAGACGATGGCCGAGAAATGGAATGTATATAGCTCAGCCCATCAAATGGGAAGTTGTAGAATTGGAGAAGATGAAGAAGAAGGAGCCATAGATCTTAATGGAGAGAGTTGGGAAGCTGAGAAGTTGTTTGTGTGCGATGGAAGTGCTTTGCCTAGTGCTGTTGGTGTTAATCCTATGATCACAATCATGTCTACCGCTTACTGTATCTCCACACGAATTGCTAACTCCATGACCACAAGCTTATCTTAATTCACGTTAATTCGATTCTTTGTGTCTCTTATATCTTCTGTAAATTAAAATTTCCTGCATTTTTTTTTACTCATAACAAACATTTCAATTATAATACTTAGGAACATAGATCATGTTTCTCCTTTACCACTAATGGCGTGAACCATTCTGGGGTAACACAGTCGAGAATAGCAAAATACAAATGTTGAAAACTAAAACGATGCGCAATAAGATCCGCACAAAGGTTCCCTTCTCGATTTGTCCAACTGAAAGTCAAACCATCTGAGAGTTTAGTTGCCATAATGTTGCTTGTACAAGTTTGGAGAAAAGGCCAGACCTTTGTATCTTGAACTGTTGAGAGTAGATTCTTGGAGTCAATCTCAAAGATGACCTGCTTTAATCCCAAGTTACGCCCACAGTTTGTTGCCCCAAGGATTGTGCTTGGTTTAGGGTAAACTTTTGCCCCATACCATCTTACGTCACCTGTATCATTCCTCAAAAGCCAACCAACTCCTCAAGAATCCGCACTTGCAGACCAAGTTGCATCAACATTACATTTGAAACTTCCTGGGTGTGGTGGTCTCCATCTTTCAACATGCCTTGTAGCTGGAGGTTGAGTTCTCTGCTGTCTCACCTCTGTATGACAAGCAAACCAATCATCAACATCTTCTTTTGCCTTATTAATTAAAGCAGAAGGTTCTGTGTTGGAATTTTAAAAACCAAGGGTATTCCTTGATTTCCACAGCTTCCAAAGGACCCATGGAACACTTTTTGCTTTTTTCTCTTCCTCTTCCTGAAGTAAGCATGTAGCGATATTTGAGTAAATGGAGACTGAAGCTTCAGGGGAAGAACCTGTAGGCTATAGGTGATAAAGCCCACACCGTTCTTGCATAAGGACAGAGAAATAGAACATGGTTGATTGTTTCTTTCTGATGCCCACATCTTAAGCAATCCTTAACTCTTGTGAGCCTCTTCTTTGCCATGTTATTTGCGACTGCTAGACAGTTGGAGAGACAGCGCCATAAGAAGTTATCAATTTTTGGATAGGTTTTGGTTTTCCAAACCTGCTGAAACAGAGGCTTTAAGCTTGGTTCTGAGACCATTTCTAGATTCTCTTTTAACTTAATTTTGTTCAACCATACCCAATATCCAGACTTGACAGAGTAGTCTCTATTGTGATTATAGATCCAGGAATAGCCTTCCTTTGATCTGAATCCACCTGGTATGACCCTCAGAATATGATTTACATCTTCCTCTATAAAGAGGTCTTGAAGATTCATGATTTGCCACTCCTCTGAGCCAAAGACTTTGATTAGGTGAAGGCTAACATCTTGTGGATCCACATTCTGCTTTAAAGTGGGAGGTCTTGGTGGTTGAGTAGGCAGTCATGGATCTTTAAGAAGATCAACATTGTTTCCATTTCCAAATTCCTTTTTCATCCCCTGTCTCATGAGCAACATGGATACTTCTCCAAGCAAAAGATGGTCTAGAACCAATTTTGGCAGTGAGGGCTGAAAAAGCAAAGAAGTATTTGCCTTTGTAATCTCTTGCTAATAGAGATTGGGGTTCAGATTCCAGCCTCCATAGTTTTTTACCTATGGTCCAACATTTTCTTCTTTTTTTTTTCACGGTCCAGCATTTTCTTTTTGTTGTTGTAGTGTTAAATTTATATTAAAAAAACGTTTCGTACACAAAGTAAATTTCATGCATTTTATTGTAATGTAATTTATCATTATTTTTTTTCCTTGGTGGTAATCTACTTATAAAAGTAAAGTAATGTGGACCAACTAACAAGAACAAGTACTAGTTAAAAATTCATTCGATTGGTCAAGACAACAAATCAAGAAACATTAGAACATCGGTGCAGGAAGCTTTTAAGGAGTACTTGAGAAACAATTCAGGAATTTGGTGTTGACTTCCTATGAGAGCTGCTTTCATCTACATCAAAGTCGACTTTCTCTTCTGTTTCTTCTCTTAGGTATGTCGTGAGATCCTCTGTTTTTTTTCACTACAAGGGTTGTTATGACTCAAAAAGATTGTAACACTTAAGTCTGGACGTTCGGATATTCGGTTCGGTTCCGAGTAGGAACCGTTCGTTTCGGTTCCGGAACTTAGGATCTATATTGAAACCGAACAATATTCGGTTCGGTTCCGATTTCAGTTCTTTCGATTCCAAGATTTAGGTTCCATTCAGTTATTTTCTCGGAACCCAAACCGGAACCAAACCATTAATTTTTGATTTTTCTGAAGGAATTAGAGTATTTGGTTTGGTTCCGGTTCCGATACATGGGATTCATATTGGAATCGAATACTATTTGGTTTGGTTCCGGTACCAAATTTTTGGTTTCGGTACTGGTTCTTTCGGTTCCGAGATTTAGAATCCATTCGGTTCTTCGAATGGAATTGAACCCGAAATCGGAACCGAAAGTTCGGTTTGGTACATGTCGGTTCAATTCGTGTCGGTTCTTTTGCCCAGAACTAGTAACCTATGTCCCTTTCTTTCTAAGGCACAACACGCCACTAACCTAACTTGGTAACCACGTAAGACGAAGCCACATGGAAATTAAATACTGAGGATCAACTTATTCAACTTAATCAATCTCCAAAATCTCAACACCAATCATCTTATTACAAATTCCTGTTTAAAATACAAAATGAAACTAAAGACTGAGAGAAGTCTCCTCAAGAAAAAATCAAAATTTAAAACCATGTTGATCCCTAGCGAACACCATATCCAATCTTCGTCTCCATCTATTCTTTTTTGGGTCTTTCTTCCTTCCTCAGATCTCAAGGTCGAGGATGTTACAGAGATTATGTGTACTAAGCCAATATCCGCGCATACGCGCGGATTTCTCGTATATATTTTCTTTATTATAATATTATAATATTATAATATTTGCTATATATTTTTACTCCAAATCCGTTTTGTTTTTTTAAAGCAAAACTACTTCCTTAATTCTGTATTTTTACTTATTTAAACATAATTTGTTTTAATATATATTATATATATTTACTCAAATTCCATTTTCTTTTTAAAGGAAAATTATTTTTTTGGATGGATGGGTGATTGTGGAAGGAATTTACTGTCAAAGGCATCATAGTTTTCCTTCCATAATCACCCATCCATATCTGCTACCGTAGAGCCACGAGAAATTGAATGAGTGATACAGATAATTAGTAGGATAAAGAATTTCTATAACTAATGGACTCTTTTTTTTTCATGAACAAATCCGCAATGAAAGTAAATTCATCGGAAGATAATTTCCTTCTGAGAAGAGGGATTCTCTCTGTACTCTCCTTCGTTGTTTTTTTTGTGCAACGCTTTGTCTTCTTCTTCATCATCATCTAAATATAAAGAGAAAGAGACAATGACAGTTGCGACGATTAGACGATTTTCACGGCGATCTCGCCGATATTCTCCTCGCCGGCGGTTTCTGGTTGAGATTTCTTCTTTCAAGATCGTGGGACATCATCTTGAAGTCACCCACAATCCTGGTTTCATCCCCACGTTGTCGATTTTCTCACTTTGTGATGACCCAGACAACCACCGACAAGATAACTGCTCTATGGCGATGGAAAAGTTATGGACGATTACAAAGCACAACCATTATAAAATTCATTCATTAAATCCAGTTCATGATCTAGATTTGGGCATCAAAATTTGGTTGTTCAATTTGGATTTGATGTGGAAACGAAGACAGCCACGAAAACCACCATGGATTTATAGCGTTGAGGAGGGGTATGTTTTGATGATCAAGATGAAACCGCATAGGCAATGGACGGTTAGAAGCGACATGATACATCAACCAAGTTATAATTCAAGTGCCATAAAGATCGAAAAACACCGACAACGACATCAAAACCAAATAAAGTCATTAAGGTAATGCCAAAGACATTTTGGAGTCTCAGCTATATGTTGTTAGCCAATCTCAAGTGTATGAAGGGGGGACATAACAGAAGTTTTCTGTTAGCCCGCAAGGCTCTTATTAAAAGAACGGGGTTATATTCCACTCCATCATCGAAATTGTTCCAATTTCCCGTATTTGCGAAGAATGGTTGCATTCATTTGTCTCTATATCTACATTACGTTCTGATTTGTTATCTAGATTTGATGTATTCGCGTTTTGTAATCTCACATTATCATCAATAAAATCGATTTTAGACGTTAAAAAAAAAAAACTAATGGACTCAATCCAATCATTTTTATTATAATATTGTTGGTGAAATGACACGTTTATTATTTTAAATTTTGTCGTGAAACTTTGTATTCTAACTGTTGCGAAACTCTTTCAGATTGTCGAACAGTCATATGCTTTGGTGGCTTTGCACTTCTTCACATGATCTAAGAATGAGATTGGACAAATCCCATGGTATTGTATGGGATATGGTGGCACAGTAATGTTAAGAAAGATGAATCCTTTTCCTGTTTGAATATAAATCAGGGTTGGATTTTGAGTTTCCTTTACCTTAGTTTTTTCTGGGGTGGATCCAGCTGGTGTGTCCGTTGGTCGGCGTATGGCTGAGTAATAAACCACTTGAAGGAAGAATAATCATCTAAGAACCTGAAACCTGAAATTGTCTGCAAAAACCAAAATGAAGTTAACTCTACAACTTGAGGCTAAGCAACCTTTGAGCGTAATGATTATCTTTTTCGGTCTTATTATAGTGTTTTATAATCTAGTCATATGATTCTAAGTAAAGTTATCTCACATGTATGTTATATGCTTGAATTGTTTTCTAAGAGTTCAAGAAAAAAAGAAGAGAGACTAACATTAAGCACAAGAAGCTTTAGTTTAGTCATCTTCATCTTCGTACTTCACTTCGTCAGAACTATCAACTACCTCCTCCCATCACAGATAAGTGTACAATGAGATTTAAAAATTGAATAGATTGAAAGAATCTTGCTCTTTTCTTGAACTTTTTCTCCTCTTTGGGCTTTCCTGACTTTGGTTTTGGAGCTAAACAATAGATGAGAATCATTTACTTCACACATGCGTAATAAGAAATTTGAATAGTATAGTTGTAAGTGTTGGATGTGTCTTACCCATTCTTGAAAATGAAGAAGAGAATAAGTGAAATCGATCCTCTTATCCGAAGGCCAACAATCTGGCTACCTCAGAAATGACCAGCGTTTGATGTGGCGTCAGAACTCCAGTCTCAGCGACGGTTGAAAGGACAACACAGATCTAACTGGCAGCTACTACGATGCTGGAGATAACGTCAAGTTCAATTTCTCAATGGCTTTCACCACACAATGCTCGTTTGGAGCGTAAATGAATTCAACGAACCGATGCCTTTGTCGGAGCTCCATAACTCTCTCGTGGCTCTACAGTGGAGCTACGATTGTCTCCATGAATCTTCTGCAATCGTGTGTTAAGATCTTGAGCATACTTGGTGTGTTTCTTTAATCCCACTCCTTCGACATCCAAAAATAGTTGTGGTTGAATCAATATGCTTCTTTGTTGCCATTGTGCATGAAGTAAGCTTGATCAAAAAGCTTATCAAAACCCATACACATAGATAAAATATTGTCTATTAGGTGTAAGCATGATAAAATGTCACTTCATCTCTGAACAAAAAATAGAACCAATACACATAGATAAAGATGAAATGAAAGTTGCTCAGACCAAAATACAGGAAACTATCATTAACATTCTGGAAAAAATTTAAGTGACAGAAAATAGATATTCGCAAGTAAGAGGAGAATCAAAGGGGCAACCTCAACGACAGAGATATACGATCAAATCGCGGAGCTCATTTATCGTGGATTCTTTATCGAACATGAATACATACAAATTGTAACTTAAGAAGACAATTAATAAAAAAAATAGTATAAAGCCTATAAATCCAAAAAATGTAAAGAGGAGAAGAGAGAAACAAAGAAGAAGAGATAGACAAAAAGAAATGACTCACCAAGAAGATACAAAGTAGAAAACGCCGGAGATTATCACAAAAGCGGATGCTAACTTTCTCTGAAAACATCGATTGGTGACCTAACAAGATGAAGAAGTTGAAAGGTTGAGATCAAACGGTGGATATGAGAACTATTTTGATGTGTTATGGGATTGAAATCGGAGCCGAAGAGAAATTGGGAAAGGAAGAGAGAAGGACGGTGTGGTGGATTAAGACTTGGAGATTTTATTTTTGTTGAGGACAAGTGTTAGATTTTGGAGTGCTGACATGACCCAAATACGGAGAGTGTTAGCCTTCTTTTATATATTAAGATTTGAAATAGAATTAGCTTGTGCATAATTCACCTTAGTATGGTTTAAATTTACATATGTTTTAAATGACTAACTCCAAATAGAACAATAAGAAGAGAAAGCTAGTGTTCAAATAATATTATGCTTACATTTTTTTATATGATTTATAAGCAAAAATAATTGATAAATCATGGCCAAAACCCAGAATAAAGGTATATGTGTTTTCATATGATTTTACTCTAATGATTGTTTTCCTTCCCTGAATCACCTTCTCAAGCTTTTCTAAAATTTTCTTGGGCTAACTATGCATTGAAAAACGCCTTCTCAAGTCAGCTGGCAGTTGTGGCTAATGATCTCTTTGTCTATAACAATTTTTCTTCAAAATCGACATGTGAAATAGAACATGGAAGTCTGACAACTCTTATAGTAGGCTACAATTCCAATTCGCTCATGATGTGATACGGTCCCATGAACCTATGTCTAAGCTTCTTTCGCTTACGATTTTTGTCTTTTTCTTGAAACATCTTCATTTTCAGAAACATCTCATCTCCCACTTCAAACCCTAAATCTTTTCTCCGATTATCTGCATAACTCTTCAAATGATCATGAACTTTCTTTAATCAACTCTTGAGCAATTCCTTTTACTCTACCATCTCATGGACAATACCCAACTCCACGTCTTGCCTCCCTCCACCCCTCCCCCCCACTTCAGACCAACATAGGGGTGTCCAACATGGCCTACCATACAAGGCCTCATAAGATGGAATTCATCTGTTGCATGGTAACTATTATTGTATTCAAACTCCACCACTGTTATGTACTTCCTCAATTTCCTCAACATGTTCTACAAAGTTTGGATTGTCCCCTCTGACTGACCATCCATTTGAGGATGATATGCTATGTTGAGATGTACCTTAGTCTTTATTGCCTTCTGAAAGGCCTACTAGAGCATAAAGGTAAACTTGGTATCCCTGTCAGATACTATACTGACGGGTACTCAATAGAACTTCACTATCACATCCACATACTTTTATACCTTAGTCTCCATCGCCTTCTGAAAGGCCTACTAGAGCATAGAGGTAAAATTCGTATCCCTATCAGATACTATATTGACGAGTACTCCATGCATCCTCACTATTAGATCCACGTGCTTTTATGCCAGTTGGTCGGCTCCATAAATGCGCAGAGTTGGTCAGAATGTCCACAATCACCCATATGACATTCTTTCCTCCACTGGTCTTTGGGAATACGATGAGAAAGTCCATTGTTATCATATCTCATTTCCATTCTGGTAACGATAACTTCTTTAGTAGCCCATTCAGATCTCGATGCTTAGACTCTGTGAAACCCAATCGACTACATTCCTCTTCATATCCTTATATATCTTGGTGTTCCCCGTGTGAATGGAGAAATGTTAGTGGTGCGCTTGCCATAGGATCTCCCTCTTCGATCCCTTATCCAAGGATACGCACACTCACTTCTTGAAAATGTAGGTCACGTTAGCTACCACATGGTAACCAATCACTTCCTTATGTACCCGTTTCTGTGACGAGTCATCCTTCTCATGCATCTGTCGAATCCTCGACAACAAGTTGGCCTCGTCTACTGCTTCTAGGTTTGTTGTGTTCTCCTACATAGTGGTCACACACTTATGCAGGCTCACCACCATAAAGAAAAGCTCCTCACTTCCCTTTCCTATCCTACATAACTCCTCCACCTATTCAGGGTGTCGACCACCCTGGGTGGTATGTGATCTCCAAGTTGTAGTATGCCAGTATCTTCATTCATCCATGTTGCCTCATGTTCAAATCTGCATAGGTGAATATGTACTTCAAGATCTTGTGATATGTGAAGATCTCAAATTTTTCCCCATATAGATACGCGCTCCAGATTTTTAACGCAAAAATGAATGCTGCTAACTCCAAGTCGTGAGTCGAGTAGTTCATCTTTTAGTATCTCGGCTTGCATGATGTATGCAATCACTCGTCCCATCCATCAAGATACACCCCAATCATATTCCTGATACTCACTATAGACCTCATGTGGTACTCTCATCCTTGGAAGCACCAACACCGGTATTTGAGTCAAGCGCTCCTTCAAGTTAGCGAACTCTTGGAACAATGCTCTATCTAGTCAAACTTCACGTCCTTCTCAGTCAAACGCATCATAGGCTTGGCCAAGCTGAAAAAATATCTTCACAAACTTCCGATAGTACTCTTCTAGCCCCAAGAAACTATACAAACCACAATAAAACTCTTGGGCGTTGGCCATCTGGTGATCGCCACTATCTTCTCTGAGTCGACTACCACTCTCGTTTTATGACAACATGCCCGAGAAATCCAATCTCTCTTTTCCAAAAGATACACTTACTCAACTTGGCATACAGTCGTCTGTCCCTTAGCTTGCACAACACTACCCTCAAGTGTCAACTATGAGCCTCTCTACTTCTCAATTAAACCAGGATATCATCGATTCTCATGATCTTGCACTTCTATAAGTGCTCTTGAAAAAAAATCATTTATCAACTTCATAAGGCGATCGAGGCATTTATTAATCTGAAGAACTTGAGTACAAATTCATAATGCCCACAATGTGTCATAAGTATCGTCGGCCGCACGTCCTGCTTCACGACTAGAATCTAGTAGTACCCTGACGTCATAATGATCTTAGAAAAACACAACGCTCATTCTAGCTGGTCTAAGAGCTCATCGATTTCTGGCAGTGGATAATTGTTCTTGATAGCAATCTTGTTCAAAACTCGGCAGTCGACACATAATATAAAGCTCTCCTCTTTCTTCTTATTAATCAAGACATGCGCTACCCAAGGTGAACTACTTGGCCTAATGAACCATTTGTCGGTTAGGTCCTCTAACTGTTTCTTTAACTCAACCATTTCCATCGGTGCTAAATGATAGGGTTCTCAAGACACAAGATCGTCCCGGGCTCTACTTTGATACTGAATGCGCTTCCTCGAGTAGGTATCATTCCTCTCAAAGGTTCAAACACGTCTGCATATTCGGCTACCACTTGAATATCCTCTAGTTTTAGTGC
Source organism: Anastatica hierochuntica (assembly GCA_900406275.1). NCBI lineage: Eukaryota > Viridiplantae > Streptophyta > Magnoliopsida > Brassicales > Brassicaceae > Anastatica > Anastatica hierochuntica. The sequence continues at coordinate 19,972 of OVAN01004812.1, forward strand.
TTCTTCCTTCATCATTGTAGTGATAGTAGCTAAAAAAGACTAATTCCCTTGCACGAGCAGCTCCTCGACATGTAGCATGGATATGACCGGTATCCCTCTACTCATTTTAATGCCCTGGAAGACAATATCTCCTTCTGCTATAGGAATACATACCCTTTCTCTTCGGTACTCAAATTCACCTCGTAACGATCAAGCCAATCCATTCCCAAGTTCACATGATAGGAGTCCATCTCTAACTCTATTAAGTTGCTAGTAAACTCTAGTCCCCAAGAACAACCGATATATCCACATGAACACTTGTAACTTCTATCACTCCTTGTTGGTTGTCTCGATCCTCCAATTTTTTTGGTACAAACTCTCTCTTAAAGGTTCAACACTTTGCTATCCGTAGGCTCACAAAGCTATTTGTAGCTCCCGAATCAAGCAAAGTGTAAGATGCTTCATCCCCAATCAAAACTAATCCTACAAGGTTTCGCTACCTTTAATTATTCTTTCACTGGCAGCAACTATTTCATGGCCGGTGTTAGACAATCAATAGAGAGATGCACCTCTCTTCCACAGTTGAAGCATAGTCTCGTCTCCTTGGTTGATTCTCTTGGTTGTCTGGTGTAGAAATTTATCCAGTGCCCTAACCTATCACATCAAAAACACCACATACAAGGTCCTAAGTAGAACAAGTGGCACTTCGAGCATCAGGGGCTCTTAGGCAATCCCACTGTCCAAAAGTCCTCTTATGGGTTTTTGTAGCCTTCTTGGATTTCGTTAGCGGGTCCTTAGCTTGCTTCTTCTCCTCTACCATCTTGGTTTTCTGCTCGGCTCCCAACTCCACCAACTCATCCAGGTATTGGTAGTTTTTCATCTTGCATCAGTTCTTGAGATCAATACTTAACCTATACGTGAACCTCTTGATGAGCTCCTCTTCGTCCATATATCTTCATGTGAACTTGCGAAGCCTGTTGACTCTTCCTCGTATGCCCTCACCATCAGGCCATTTTAAAGAAAATTCAAGAATACATTATCCATGTTATCCATTGTCTCTTTGAGAAAATTCTTCCTCGTGAACTGTGTCTTGAAATTCTTCCAGGTCAGTTCGAAGCGGCTGCGAGCCTTTGCCCCCACATAATCCTACCAAAAAAGCGCTTCATCTTTCAGGTATTGCATGACAAAGTCTCTACAGTACTCCTCATCTTGTTCAGGTGATAGAGAGAATTTGTTAGCGATTTATTCAAATCAAGTTTTAAATTTATAAGGACCTTAATCGATTAACAATTCACTAAACTGCAAGAGCACAATAATTTTTTGTAGTATGTAAGGGTACAAAATCTCCTAAGCTAAGCAAATAGATAAGAGATTAATGCAAGTACTAGCTAGGAGATGATAAATGCAAAGAACAAAACACAAAGACGAAAAATATGATAAAAATGCATTTGACCATGAGCTTAACTTTCATAAGAATGATTTAACAATCAAAGAATGATGCAAATATTGGATTAAGCACCATCCCATTGCACTAATCACTTCATTAATCATCTGATTAGACAATCAAGGGTCGACAGTAGCTCACCATGGGCAGCGAAGCTGCCAAGGGAGGTTGCTGTCAACCGAAGGTGACTCACTGTCGACCTAGGGGTTGACATCTGGGCTCCTTGACAGCTTGTTGTCTCTTCTTCCTCCTCTTGAATGCTCTACTTGATCCCAACTTCTCCCATAGCATTTAGCTCCTTTTGTTCTTGATTTTTAGCTCCATTTCAACTAAGTCTGGCATTCGGATCCTCATATCAGTTTCGGTTCAGATCCGTCGAATCTCGGATCTTGGATCTTTGGATCCTTCTATTTAGGATCCGTTTCGGATCCGATGAGTTTTCGGATAGGTTCAGATCGTATCTTCTCAGATCCGGATCGGTTCTTGAAATTTTAAATAGATCTGAAACGGATCCGAAACCCGAAAAAATCCTAAAATAAAAAAAAACGAAAAAACAAAAAAAAAACCGAAAAAACCAAACCGAATTATCCGAAAAGAACCAAAAAACCCGAATTATCAAAAATAAAACCAAAAATTAATATATTAATATTAAAAATAAATATTTTTCTATAAAATTATAAAAAAGTTTGGGTATTTCGAGTACCTGATCGGATCCCGGTTCGGTTCAGGTACCTGAAAAATACTTCTATAGGAAGCGCTCGGATATTTAAAGGTTTTCGGTTCGGTTCGGTTCGGTTCCTTATTTTTCGGTTCGGATTCGGATCGGTTCTTCGAATCTGGTTAATTTTCCCATGCCTAATTCAAACCTTAGATCCATCTCTAGAGCCTCCATGGATCTATCTTGAAGTTGCACCTACAAATGCAAAGAAAATGATATGCAAATGCAATATGCTCCTAAACTATACTCTAGACTCAAACCTATGGATTCTAAGACTTATATGCAATATTTACAACCTAAATATGGTTGAAACTAATCTAAAATGCATCAAAATATGTATGAAAATATGTACACATCAACACCCCGGACTTGCCTTTTGCTTGTCCTCAACCAAACAACAAAGACCAAACCCGGAAATGAGGTTTGTAAGTGGGAACTCAAAACCAAGATAAGAAAAGTAATGTCTTATGTCTAATATCCTCAAAACAAGTAAAATTGGGCAAAGATCATCTAAGAGTCTATGTACTTCTCCATGATCATCACAAAACCGACTCTTAGAATCTTAGCTAAGCATCCATAAACTATCCCATCGCTAATTCCTTTTTACATTCAATTAAGCTTACGCGTGAGTTCTTTACCTATGGGCAATTCATCTTATCCATTCGGTTTGGAGTTCAAAGAAGGGTTTGATGTAAAGAAGTGTAAGAAGAAGAGGGTTCTCTCGATTTATAATGGTTTCTCTCAAACGAAAGTAGTGCAAGACAATAGGCAAAAACAAGGTGGTAGCCAAAAAATTTACGCATACAAAGCATTTAATTCCTCAAATTTTTCCCATTCCATTGCTTCCTAAAGATCTAGACACTTACTTGATATACTTCCCATCATAGATCTAGAAACCATAAACTTTTTATTGACCAAACTCACTCTTTTTCTTTTCGTAGATAACTCGAGATTCTTAAATCTTCAAACTTCTAAACTACTAACCTTCTTTTAATTTTAAGAGCCACTATCTAATTACTTGGATTCTTTGTTTCTTTTTCTTTTTAAGGGTGGACTCTCTAAGCTTTTAGTTTCTAAGGTTAGAGCTTAAACTTAGTACTAATCTCTAGTGCCTTTTTCTTTCACTTCTTTTTCTTATCTTTTTTAGATTTCCTTCTTTATTTTTTCTTTCTTATTCTACCAACCTAGGATCAATAAGGAATATCTACTTGACTCAATACACACTAACCATTCCCAAGACTTAGAAAAACCCAAAACCATAAAGATTTTTCCCTCCTATAACTCTAGTTAACCTTAAAGTGAGGCTAACTCTAAGGAAGTATCCTCTTTNTGTGCACTTTCCTAAAGAGGCCTCACATTTCAGAATAATAGAGGGTTTTGAAGGAAAGGTTTAAGGGTTCACAAGGGTAGGTCACTACTCTAAACATGAGAGTAGTCATTTGAGCTAAGAAAGAGTGGTAAAATATGGTTAAAACATAGCTCAACTGTAGTGATTTCCCATGGTCAAGTATGGCAAAGCCCATAATCAAGATGTTAACATTCATTAAAAGCCATCTTAGGTAGTAATTGACTCAAAAGATAGCTTACTTCCACATTCACAAAGACCTTTGAGTGGTCAATTCCAATCACGAATTTTCCCTAGAAAAAATGGCCTAGGCAACATCTTACTTCTAGTGAGGGCATTATTCATTAAACAAAACTCAACATCTATGAGGTAGTTTCATCATTATTCTCTATGAAAAATGCAATCATATATGCTCCTAACAAACTAAGTATTTACAAATAGATGCAATCTATATGCCAAGCTTTGAAAATCGTTTTGGATTTTTTTTGAAATTTTTCGATTTTTTTGGTTTTTTAAAAGTCATAATTATCTACAATGCAAGACTCAATATATAAAAAAAGAAAACATCAAAACTCAAAATATCATTAGTATTAAGCCCCTCTCACGGACTTAAACTTCACTGTCTCAATGAATTTTAAACCGTGAGAGTGATCCGTAAAAACACATAGAAAAACGAAAATATGCAATGGTATATACAAGGGATTGTAGGTGTACCTTGGGACAACTCATATATATGAGTGTCTTGTGGATCCAATAGAGGAATCAGACTCATTATTGTTGCGTTTTGATCTCCGTGGCCGTGATGATGAAGGGCCGACGGGGTCTTTCCCATGTTTCCTTCGGGATGGCTCTTGAAACGAATTCCTTGGTGGGTTTATTTCTTGCTCATGTTGTTCTCGGATCACCAATGGTGAATGAGCTATGGATTGTCTCGGTTTTTCAAAATCACGCTTCGGGCATTCTTGAATATCTTCATCACTCTCGCTTGAGGTTGCATATTTGTTGTAGCTTGCACTTATTTTGAAGCACCTCATTAGTCGCGAGAGCATATATCCTTGTTTCTTTATGACCTTGGCGTGCTTTATTAGCTCAATTTCCAAGCGTTGCTCACTATCTTGAGAAGACGCAGAAGACTGTCCTTGGTTCTGATTCTGATACCCCGACTCATAGTTGTTCTTGAATCCTCCTGAACCAAACTGTTTCTGCTGATAGCCACTGTTCCCGAAGCCATTGTTCATGTTCTGTAATCCAGAGTTGAAGACACTCTCATTCTGATTGTATTGCTTGTTCTGGAACTGATTATGTTGATTGAAACCTCTATTACCGGAGTTCCCCCGACCACCAATGTAATTCACACCTGCCAGCTCCTTAGACATGTATTCCTGGTACATCTGTACCATTTTCTGCTCTTGAAGCACAAGTGCTTCGTTCTGCTCACCAACAAAGT